>JAANYP010002120.1:81524-305565 GCA_020465985.1 Centrapalus pauciflorus | reverse complement strand
TAAATTGTTTATTAGCCTACGCTGTATACGGCATTAAGGTATTCAAATGGGTGGAAGAGGGCATTGTTTGAATGCGGAATGCTGCACGAAGAAAGTCTATGTAAGCAGCTCCCGGTTTTGCAAAAGGAAACAACACCCAGGAGTGTCTCTAGTTGGACAAAGTCTCAGGTCTCAACCACGCCTAGAGCCGGTATGTGACATCTTACTGATCTTCCTTATGAGCAATGGGTACTCCTAGTAGTGGTTAAATGTGGATATCACATGTTCATAAAGAAGGTGAAGTATTCGTATATTAGCTTGTCAAAATTAGGGCTGGACATACTCTTTGGTTCTACACTGCGCAGTATGCAAGGAATTTTCCACTCCTGAATGAAATATTAAATATGAAATGCGTATGATGGGAGAACTAACTTTCTTTTTAGGATTGCAGGTAAACAAAACCTCAACGGAATTTTATAATCAAAGAAAAGTACACTTTAGCTCTTTTGAAAAGTTTCACAATTTGACACAAGTTCTCCTTATTAAAACCCATGGCACACCAATGTAAAATGGATGCTGATGCTAGTGGCAAAGCTTGTTTCAGGTAAAGCCTCCTACAGATGCTGTGGGAGCTTGCTTACTTAACTGCTAGCAGACCTGCTATTAGGTTTGCCACCTGTTATGTGCTAGATCCAAGTTATCCAAAGGACTCATCTCGATGTTGTCAAAAGAGATCTTCAGGTATGTCCCTAAAGGGTACACCCGGTTGGGTCTTTGGTATCACAACGACTCACGCCTTGATCTATCCGGTTATTCAGATTACTGATTTTGCCAGGCGCCGGTTAGATAGGCAAAGCACAACGGGGGTGTCACTCTGGTGGACAGCTGATCAGTTGGTTCGAAGCAGCAGATACTCAGTGTCCACTTCTACTTGCTGACGCGGAGTAATATTGCTGTGGAAGCTTGCTGTGGGCAGGATTCTGGGAGTGCAGCATCGCTTGACGTATGCCTAGTGTATAGGAAAAACTCTCTTTGTGTGCTCCCCAAGTGCCATAGCCATCTCAACCATCCCGTATTCATCAAGTGGCTTCTAGCATGGCACAGGAGAAATGTTTTCAATCATAATCAATTCCTTACGCCATGTCTGTAGCCTGAGCAAACAGTCTTTCCTTATTTCGAATTACATAACCTTGCGCATTCCATCTGTCCTGAAAACCCCATTTTGTGCAATTAGAGTTTTAAACTTTAGGAGGCAGGGACAAGCTTCCAGACTGTTGTTCCTCTCAAACTGATTAGAGGGCTGCTTCTCTTGGCAAATGGCCGTGATCCAATTGGCAATCTTGTATAAAGGGCTTCAATCAAACCTTCTTTGGCTCCATCCATGAAACAAAAAACTGAAGAGAACATACAAAAGTTTTCCCTAAGTTGTCCTCCACCGAGTTTGTATCCCTTTGTTGATGTCACAAATTAGTTGATCATTGGGGTGAAACCTGAGCCACTTAGGATAATTTTTCAATGATGAGTTACCTGAGTGGTTAAACATCTTACCGCAGGTCCTTGTGAACAGGCTCTCAGGAAACAGCTCTCAAGATTTTCACAGACACAAAAAAACACTTTTTTCCTTTATCCTGTTCACATAGTTGTTTAACATTTCTGACCACTGTTTAACAAAATATCGCAGAGGAACTCTTGGAAAACAGCATTGATAGGTTTTTCTGGACGATGCAAGTTGCAAGTAAGTCAGTACATTTATTCACACAGGGTGTATTGACATAAGCATCATCACATGTCCCAGGATTAAAACAGGTTTCACACTGGGTGTAGTGGAACTTTTGCGTCCTCTTCAGTTGATGGAATGCAGTCAGATCATAAAAGTTAAGTTTCTCCCTCCTGAAACTGATTCAGGAACAGCTTTGGTGGATGCATTCTTGGTAACTCTTCAAAGGTGACAATGATAGATTCATCTAATCAACCCTTCTTTGTTGTTGTATACCCCGTTAGGCTTGGAGTAGCAGAGTAGCCAACAAACACACATTCACAGCTTAGGTCAAATTTCGACAGCTGTCCCTTTGATTCAGAATGAAACAGGGACAAATCCAAACACATGGAAATAGACTGACATTGACTTTCTCTCCTTTGAGCAGCTCAGAGGGAGTCTATTGAAACCTTTTTTTCACCACTAAAGGATCTGTTTTGGGTGAAGCAGCGCAGTTTAACAGCTTCAGCCCAAAATGTGAGGTAAACCTGATGCACACAGCATGGTTCGTGGCAGCTTCATGAGAGTTTCGGTTTCTTCGCCTTTCCAGCAACTCCATTTTGTTGAAGGAGTTCTGTACTGCGGAAAAGATTTTGAGTGATACCTTTCCTTATTTCAAAGAAGTCTTCAAGTGTAAGGTTTCGAATTCAGTATCCATGATAACTTCTAAGCTGCTCTTACAACATAAACTTCGTGGGCCAAGAGTTTCAACATTTCCATCTGTTTTGATCAAAAAAATCCAATAATCTCTCTAGCAGCCTCTCCTTTTGCTCTTCAGAAAGATCACCCTGTGGGACCTGGAGACTCATCAACCATTACAAGAGTGTATCTATCTTCCTCCTAGACTTGGGAAAAAATTAACAGGATCCAAACAAGTCCAATATGGATTAAGAAAGTGGAGTATCAATAGAGAAATATATGATTTTGGATATTAAAAGATGTTTTTTCTCTCGTGCTTTGCCTTTCTCACAAAGCGGTGCATAAATCATCCTTAGCAAAAGGGTCATAGAAGGTACCTGTCACCAACCTTCTCACAGAGTTTGGTTGATGTTCTTGATCAGATGTGACATCGTCTTCGGTCCATACAGCAGTTTAGATCAACATTTGTTCTTGTGAAAAACAGTTTCACAGTTTGTGGGGGCACAGAATACCTAGCCACAACATATAAACATTTCTTCTTTTTCGTTGAGCACGATAGCACAACTTCAACGTTGCCTTGGGAATCCATGGTAACCCAGGTGCTCATCAAAGTTACCTGGGTAGCCGCATCACAAATAGTTGGCTGTATGCTAACAAGGTTTATGTTTTAAGCCCAACAACACAATGCTACTGCGTTTTTGAACACGGCAAGCACCAGCTTAAGAGTATCCATAGACCCTCAACCGATGGACATCCCTGATAACATGGCACCAAAAGGATGACTTTTTGGTGCCCGTTTTTCAAGGCCTGAGTATCTTCACTCAAATCTCTGACAAACCGTCAGTGCCGGCCTGTAGCACCACTATCCAAGTACCCAAACCTGGAAGGTTGGTTTTCCCTTCCTGCAGAGTGATAAGGAGAAATATTAGTCAGTGTTTAGGGGAACTCAGTCACAGCATGAGATTGAGTTCTCCTACTTTCATCAACGATTGTGTGATGGATTTGAAATATCCACACTAATATTCCCTACTGAATGGAATCAGCTTGAAATAACCATTACAGTAACTGTGCCATTTTCCAACTAGCCTGTGACAGCTGTGAGAGAAACAACAGAGTTAACAGGCCTCATGTCCCAGATTCAGGACAGTCCTTGGCCCAGATGTGTCTTCTTCCCACATTTGTAACATTTTCGCTCTTTTTAGTATTTTGGAAGAAGATCCTTCAGAAACACATTCTGAGCTATTTTGTTGATTCTTGTCTTCAAGCAGGTTAGCATTCTTTGTTAATCAACAAGCTTGTTGGAGAGTTCAATAGCCAACCAGCTTACTGTCTCTTCTTTCCTTCTTTTTGGGAGGACAGATGTCAAAGACAGGAAGCTTGATTAGCTTTTGAGCTTCCACATGTTTGGGAAACTTATTCCCAGTTGTCCAAGTTTGAGCAATGGCTTGCCTTTGCCACCTACTGGATTGTGATTTATGCAGGCCTATCAGCATACTCACTGGGCTGGTTTTGAAAAATTATTTTCATTTAAAACCATTACCACTATGATTGAAAACTTATTTTGAAATCAAGCAGTTGTGTTTTAACATGAGACTTACCGCTTGTTGAAAACAGGCTGCTTACTTTTGAAAACTTGTCTTCAAGTGTTTTAGCATCAAAAGGATTAACACGCTTTTTAACCATCAGCTTTGGACTGCAAACCTGTATTGTCAACAGGTTTAGCATCCACAGCTTCAGTTTGAACATGTTTTCCTTTCTTTTGCTATCTGAGTAGCAGAGCACTTAGCAGGCTGACTTGGAGAACACTCCAACATCAGCTGTTGGATGAGTTCACACAAGCTGTCCGTATTTGAGGCCTTGACAAACCGGTTTGTTGAATTAGTTTACCATCACATTTTGAATAATGTATTTGGAAGTCACCAAGAGTGGATAATCTTCTTTCAGATTACTATCTCAACAATGGGGAAGCTCTGTGTCAAGATCCCTCCAAGATCAGTCGTGGATTGTGCAGGAATCTGTTGGACTTATAGCAATGGCTGGACTTGTTTGTGCAGTTGGGCAACCAAGAGTCAACATATGTTTTGAAGCTTGGCATGCTTTATATCTTTTTCTCTCTGTTCGTCCAGTAAAATAGAGTTGATGTGTGTTTAATTCATGCAAGCTCAGTTCCAACTTATGAAAACTGTCCAGTTTACTGGATTTTAGTTTTAAAGATCAACTGTAAGCTAGAGATTTCAGATAGTAAGCATCATGCTTCCAACAGCAGCTTTGAGATAACAAGCAGATATTCAACATTTTAACTTTTCTTCAAGAACTGTAAGCCATACAATTTTGTACGTTATACATCATAGTAGGATTCCAGTTCTCTAAGAAGCTGCTGAAGGCTTCAGCCTTCAGCATATCCTGTTTGAAACTCGCTGTTGATGGGACATCAGTGTTGGCCATCAAGCATTGATTATTCTGCTTCAGCAGATGATGAATCAGATTCCTCCCGAGTCACATGTCTCTGCCATAAGTCCCTTTTGGCGATTGGAAGACACTGAGGTTTTCCATTCCTCAGCTTAGCCATGGCCATAAGGTACTTAACCCTATAGCCACATCCTTGTAGTCTTGTTGGTTTGGAGATGACTGACCAACAGCTTTTGACACACAGTCAGCAGCTATGTTTGGCCACACGTGAAGCGCACTCACGTGGGATTTGTCAAATGCCTTCTTTTGCCAGCACTTGAAAACCTCCTTGCAGCAGGTTTCTTCCAAAAAACCTTTTCTTGTTGAACCTTTTTGACAAGCATGACTACATTTGCTCAATCACTTGTTCACGCAAGATCTTGAGCATCCGTCTTCCGTCTGACACCCTCCTCCTTTTCATCATCCGTTGATCAGGTTGAATGAACACATCACCTCACTGATCTACAGGCTGTCTCACATCTAGCCACAAGGCTGCACCTCTCTGGACATTTCCAAGGCATTCTCTTTTGTTGCCTTGAATGTCATCATTCAGTAAGGATACATACAGATTGACCCAGATCCATACTTTCTGATAGTACCGTGAGTTCCTTAGGATTGTTTGACAAGGTAGTTCCACTCTTCAGGTAAATGTCCGAAATTTTATTCACCAGGGAAGACTGTCCTTGGTGATCCAACAGCTTTAATTGAGATCATTCACTAGAGCAGTAAACCTGGTGTAAGGTTTCACTGAGAGTCTCCTTTGGTTTAGCGAAGAAGCAGTTCAACTGCCTAACAAGATTGTTGATCCTGTTTGTCCAGTGTGATTGTGGGTCCATCATAGACGGTACACAAAGTATCCCACATCTCCTTTGCTGTCTTCATTTTCTAACCTCTGCTTGACACAATCATCAGGAGAGAAATGACCAGGTTGTTTCTGGCCTTTTGCATCCAGAGCCACCAATCGCTTTGTCTCATCAGGACATTGAGCTTTAGCTTCTCAAAGGTCCGGATTTCAGGAGCAGCTCCTTCAAGCCGCTGGAGTTGGGATGGTAGGACAGAGGTTGGCACATAGGGACCCTCCATCACTATCTCTGGCAGTTTGTACATCCAGATTCTCTAAATAGAGCATCATTCTGCACTTCCAACCAGAGACAGTTTTGATGATTAAATTTGGGAGGTTTGCCATAGAGAGCCATTGTCATAGTAGAGAGAATTGCAGCACTGTTGTCCATGAAACTTGGGAGAATGAGAGATCTAGAATGACACACACTCTAAACTGCTCTGATACCAGTTGTAGGTCCGAGAGTTTCCCAAAGTATATAGTTATAAGCTGTAGAGGGGGGGTGAATACAGCAATTTAAAACTAGACCCTCTTTTCTCAATGTTTGTATGTATTATCAACAAGTTTGTTAATTACAACAAGCTTGAATGAATGCAGGAATAGTTCAAGCTGAGATGACAGATACAACAGTATTCTTACTAGTCTAAGACAGACTCAAACTAGATTACAATGAACACACTCACTAAGATGCACTCACTGTGTTTTACAAGACTCAAGGAACAGCTTAGGTAAATCAGCTTAGACACACAGATGCTGGTTTACAGAAGACTTGCATGCATGAAAATCACACTTGCACGTTCACTCTTGGTTTAAGCACTTAGCTTTCTTCACAATTCTTTCTGACCTTGGAAGCTTCCTTTTATACTCACTTAGAGGATCTAAGAGAAACATCTTCATTGGACGGAATGAAAAAGGAGAAGTCTTGTTTGAAAAGACAATATAACTTTTCTGCACTTTTCTGAAAAGCAGACGTGCAGAACTTTTGTCTTTTTACTTTGTCTACTGTTGCATTGCCTTTAACTAATTTAGGAATGTCAACTTTGCGTCTTTCTTCCTTGTAAAGGCCTATTTTGATATAAGAAAAAGGTCTGTCACCCTTTTTCAAATAACCTTTTTGTCTTCATGTAACAGAACAGCTTGGGCAGGCTGAGCAGTTCTGATTTCCACTTTGTCTTCGACTTTGTAAACTGATCTTGTAGTCAAAAACAATACATGATGACTTGGAAACAATTCCATAAAGTGTTTAGCATGTTCACAAAGAACAGGTTCTGTTCACAAAGAACAGAACACTTTAAAAATGCCCAAGCTGCTCAACAGTGTAGAGCAGCGTAGACAGTTTATGTCCAGCCTGTTCAGCAGACAGAGCAGCTTGGACAAACTGTCTAAGTTGCAACACATGCAACATATAGAACAACTTTAGACTGATATTGCAAATCATTTTCAGGTTTCAATAAGACATATAACAGGCCTTAAATTCAACCTTCAAATGCATCAACAGGTTTGATTATAAATCTCCCCCTCAGATGTAGAACAGGTTTGACTGAGGCCTTTTTGTGCCTAACAGTATCCATAACTACCAGAACCTGGTTATCTACAACATTTCGTTATGGTGTTCCATCAAGTTTGCCGACGAGTGTTTAAACAAGTCAAAGGTTATTACTTGATTAACCATCACACAAGTTGTATACATTTCACATGTAATTTTATAAAATGCGATTACTTATTGTGTAAACAATCTTGACTTATCAAGTCTTTAATTGTTTCTGACAAGTTAAGTGAATTAACCTCCATGTAACTCCTTTACATTTAATTCTGCATTTTATTAGTTTCATCTATATAATCACAAGTGATTATCCAACTCATATAATCTCTTCAACTAACTTTCAAGAATTAACAAGTTCAATAAAACTGCATTTGAACTTGAACAATCTACACAACAACATGGTAACCCTTTTTATCTGAATATGACTACTAGCTTGTCCAATCTCCGTTGACAAGTTACTATTCAAGCTCCACTTGAATCAATAGTCTATGATCATGGTTTAGTAATCTTAAACAATAGGAATTTCAAGCAATAAATTTTCAACTCCAAAAATTTCTTTATTTATCCCAAAAATATTTGCAAGAAATTCAACTACAAAATTGTTTACTACACCATGATTAAACTACTGATGACATGAAAAATAGTGTCCAGCAGAGTCTTCTCTAAGATGTCTCTATGCTCCCACTGAATCTGTCATCTGTTTTCACTTCATTTTAGCAATCGCATACCTTATGCATAAAACTTTATTCAATTGGGTATCACATATCCAAGAACAATAGAAGTGAATGATTCAAATACACAAAGTCTCAATGCGGTCAAACTTGACCATTTCCAAGTACTTGGGACAATTTCTTTCCCAGTGCCCAGTATCCTAGCACTCAAAGGATTTGTCATCCTTGGATTTGACTTCTCTGGTTCTAGGTTATAGCTACTTGTTAGCTTTAACCTCCGTCTTGGAAACTTACTTTCCCTTCCGTCTCTTTCCCTATCTTTTCTCCTTAATCATTCCCTCAGCAGTCTATAGCATCTGATGCAGCCCACTGATCATCTTCTCCGTGCATATTGTAACAAATTAAAATTGCTAAAATTCCTTCAATAAGGAATTGAGAATCAGATTCGTGGTCATGTCCTGTGTCACGGGATACTCAAGTCTGCTAAGATGATCCAGATAACCTTTCATCTTCAGCAAATGGGGCCTAATAGGTGTTCCTTCTGCCATTCTACAGGAGCTCAGAGCCCTAGTTGTATATGTTTCTCAGTCCGTGCCTGAGTCTAGATCATATCCTTTAGCCGGCGATACATCTGGCAAGCTGAGACATCCATAAGGCAAGTCCGCAGCTCAGATGTCATGGTCCCTAGCATTAGACAGACAACATTGACCGAATCCTCAGAGTGCTTCTTGTGGAGATTTCTCTCCTCAACTGTAGCAGTCTATGCAATAGCAGGTTTTGGTGCCCTTTCCAGAATATACGACTTTCACTCTGTACTCAGAACATTTGTCAGATCTTATTCCCAGTTCAGGATTTTCCTCTTTTGAGTTCTCCATATCCCGAATGGACCTCAAAGTAGCAACATGTGCTTTTGGGGAGGATTTTCTTTGTGGGGGAAGGATATTGACGTTATCATTGTTGTTGTCACTGTTATTGTCATTGTTATTATTAAACCGCTTCTACTTTTGTCTTTTTCAACCATCTTAAACAATTTTTCAAAAATTAGTATTTGATTAACTATTAATAAATCAATAACCCAAAATTTAGAAAATGATTTATTAATCCTAAGAACCATTTTACTTATTCATGCACCCAACGGAGGCTGAACCTACATGAATAAGCTACTCAGGCAGGCAACTTATTACCAATTACAACTCCTTTGCAACTCTTATATCTTATGAGATTTTCAATTTTTTAAATTGATCATGTTTAATCTCATCCACACCTTGGGCAACAGTCTTACTGAGGAACCACTACTGACACACACAATATAACAACTGCAAGTTACTGGCCCAAGTCTCACTTAGGATCCGCAATGCTTACCTCACAGCTTCCCGAGTTCGCGGCGTAAGCACCCAACGAAGGCTGAACCTACTTACGACGACCGGTCACCGTGAGTGCCACTATATGGACGCTGTGTTGTGTCAGATTTTTAATTTGGGTTTATAACTAGTCTCTTACCAAGAACTAGTGGCCAGTCCACTAGTTAGTCAGCGGGCAGGATCCTTTCGGTTCTAAGCCTCTCGGAAATGCCTACAACCATAGCCCTAGCGTGACTGTCCTAGACACCACCTATTCTAGTAAACAATCCAGTTAATCTACCAGTTTTAAAAATTTCAACTCTTTGATCATATGACATTTTAAAATAAATCTCCTTTTATTTGAAAAACTAATTTCATAAAAATGTCATATCTAACACCTGACAAAATAATTAAAGTTTCCAATTTAAACTTCTTTTTAAATACTTTAATTTTATATAAAAAATGATTGTACTTTTTAATTTCTTTTATTTATCTACTTTGTCACCACAACTACACAGATATAAACAATGCATAAAGAAATAAAACATACAACCACACGGTGACATAGCCTTCCCGAAAACTAAATTGGTTTCCGAGAGCCATACGGACAAACCAATTAGGTCAAAACCTAAGGGACAAAATCAACACACAATGTAAGAAGGTTGAACTCTTTCAGCTCCACTAGCCTCAGCATCCGATGATGTCTCCGAGCGTCCTTGATGGATGACCTACTTCTTGATGGATATCTTCGCCAAGATTTTTTTACATAATTTTAATCTAAATACATTTGCCTATTTTCTAACCTATTACAGATTACATCATAAAACTCGGGATTCCAATGGCACGTAGGCCTTCCCAAAAATATAACCAATAATAAAATAGCAAACAATGATATTAAACAAACAACCATCACAAACAAGGGGTCTCAAGGTTCGGCTATGTCACAAACATAAATAAAGCAGTAAAACATATTAATAATCCAGAATTTATTTTCATCTTGCCATGAAAATAATTCCAAGACCAATTAATCTACCATTAATTGAAATAATCATGTCCAATATCGTTCTTAAATTAAATACGGTTCGTAAACTCGAATTTCAGGAACACTTTCCAAAATTAGAAACTTTTTTCCGATAAATTCAAATTCAATTCCATCTTTGCATTATCTTTGGATTTAAAACTACACTTTTCTTAAAATATTCAATTAACAATTCAAACACCTTTGAAACTTAAACTTACTATTTTAAGAAACTTTTTATTAAACAACCTTTAATAAATATAGTTATTATTTTCAAATAATATTGATAAATAATTTAAACTTCCTTTTAAATAATTATCAATTAACTATTATTTAATTGAAATGCTTTTCAAAAAAATAAACTTTATTTAAAATGTAAATTTTCTAAATAAATAATTTTACTAATAAAATATGTCTTTTAAAATATTTAAAGAAAATTGACCATCTTTAAATAACACCAAAAACTTTCTTTATGGTTTTACACAAAATCGACCAAAAACGTTAATGTCGAGGTCAAATCTCAAAACATTAAACCATGACCGAGCATGAAACTCAAAGTCACGATTTCATCAATTTGAAAATATAATCCTTAAACTAAACTCCCTTAAATTTAATAATGCATTTTATGAAACTAAATATTAAATGCAAAATTAAATCTTGTTTAAAATTAAAATTGCCAGTAATTTTACTTTCAACATTAAAACTTAACTTTTAATTAAAAACGATTTAATTTAAATGACGAATTACCAGAAAAACGGAAACGAACCAACTTAGTTAACCGACTCATACTCGGGTTCAATAACTCATATGAACCGAAAACAAGTAGGGTATTAAACCCTTTGACGACTGAAATTAATCGAAGCCTTTAATCAACTCACTTTGATTATTTCGATTTCCATATTCCAATTAATCGTTTAACTATCGAATCGAATAATATTTAAACCAATTTGTGAATTTTATAAAACTAATAAAGTCTCCTACTTTAATTTTAAAAACCGAAAACATATTTACATATATTTTGTCACAAATGTCTAAATATTAATTTACCAAACACTTTTGATTTATTAATTCGATTTTAACGCATTTAATTTAATCGTTCGAGTTTAACCGTGAATTAAACGACATGACGGAATAAACTATCAATGACTTCAGCTACCACATCATAACCGAGAGGTCATGGGTCTCAACCCATGGCCGAAATCTCTAGGTTTGATTTCGCGAACCAAAACGTTTAATTTTCGACTTTAATCAATTAAACACTTTTAAACAATCAAACATCAACTAAATAAAACGAACTAAGGTTTTAAAATCCCGAGTTCCGAGAAACTCCAAGATTGGCCGAGAATCACCATGGGGTTCCAATACCTTTGGTCGATTTTCTCCAAGCCAAATCAAAACCTTAAACGTTTTAATTATTGATTTCGATCGTTTAAACACTTTTAATTATTAAAAATCAAAACTTTAAGATCGTTGGACATAAATACTCGAATAATACCATCATTTTGTTACTTGAGGTGGCTCTGATACCACTGTTGGGAATTCGTATCGTTTTTCATAAAAACATAAACATTAATCACATTAAATGCACAACAGAAGCTTTTTAAAATTACGAATTCCGTACACGGATCATCAAGTATACATAAGATAAGTAATCATGAAAACATTAAAATCCGTACCTTTGTATTCGTTGACAAGAATACACGAATGAGATGCTTTCGGTATCCACGAAGCCGGTCCTGAGGTTTATGATGCCCTGGGCGAAACAATAAAAAATTCCCTATCTAAAAGGTTATGAAAATAACATTCTAAATTTTAAATGTTTGGAACCTAGTCAAGTTAGGCGGCTCATCTCCATGATGATTTGTATTTAAAAAAAATGTTACAACTTGGATATAGAAACATTCAATAACAAAAACAACATGTCATTGAAGAATAATTATCTATAACATGGTAAATAAAGTCAAGCATAGAATGATAAAACCTGATTCAGATTGACAACTTAATCCTCTGTTGATTTAAAATCAAATTGTTCCAATTATCAAACTTCTAGTTTAGTTGGTCCTCTGTAGGTTTGAAATCAATCAAATTGGTGGAACTTGCAAGCTCCAAGCCTCCAATTTAGTCCTCTCCCCTGTTGGGTAAAGGTTTGATATAAATCTGAGCAAATCATATTTTCACCATATTAGATATTCAGATGCAAATATGCAATACACTTGTATATTCATCAAATCGGATTTACACCAAACAGAATGTAACACCATCAGCAATTGAGTAACGCGATAACACGCACAAATAAATTTCTACAGATTCAAAAGGTTATTTGGTGGATGAGGATGGATTTGATTTCATGAAACTATCGTTCCTCAGAGATATCACAGATTGGAGTTGGGGGCTAAAAAGGCAACCAAATAACAATATACTTGTGCAAATCTAGTATGAAAGATGCTGTATTTTTTTAACTGTGAATCTTTTAGATCTTAATAATGTGGAATGAAATTAAAGAAAGCACAATAACAGAACAACTTAAGAGTCAAGAAAATCTAAAACTTAACCAAATGATAAACTAAACTGCTGCAGAATTTGAAATCGATGAAGAGTTAAACTTTGAAATCACAGATGGAACTTTGATTTGCAATCACAGAGTTGTATTTTCAAACACATTGATGAAGATGGAACTTTGAAATCACTATCTGAGATCACAAAGGCACAGTTCACAGATTTTTAAAATCGATGAAGACTTACCGAGTTACAGAGAACCGAACACTGATAGTGGTTGAATAAAGGCTTGAAGCGAGTAAATGGGCATCAAGAAAACCTCTGTCTTTAATCAATTCATCGCGTGATCAATTGAGAGAATCGATTCACAAGTAGGCAGCGCTTCAATTCATCGCCTGTTCATCGAGAAAACCTCTGTCTTTAATCAATTCATCGCCTGTTCATCTTCTGCTCCTCATTGTCGCTTCAATTCCCAAGTAGGCAGCGCTTCAATTCATCGCCTGTTCCTCGAGAAAACCTCTGTCTTTAATCAATTCATCACCTGTTCATCTTCTGCTCCTCATCGTCGCTTCAATTCCCAAGTAGGCAGCGCTTCAATTGACAGATTCCCTAGGCAACGCTTCATCTTCATCGCTGATTCCCAAAAGTTCACGGCTTTCACACAGATACCCAATTTTGAACCTAGTAATGCGTAAACGGGCTAAAAAAACTGATGCCCTTAATTTTTTTTCAAAACTCTTATACCTTGGGCCGTGGCCCAGTTCGCCCCCCCCCCCCCCTTTGGGCCGGCCCTGGGTATCCACCGGTGATGACACGATCGAGCGGCGCCAGGCATGCAATCAAACACACGAGGAACGAGAAAAACAAAAAAAAAACACCACACACCAATGTGTGTTTTTTTTCCGGCCAAGAATCGCTCCTCACACACACTGTGTGTGTTTGTTTCACCAACAACCCTTGAGTTTTGTACATGTATGTATATCTATATATATCCACGTTTGACCAAATATAATATATATATATATATATATATATATATATATATATATATATATATATATATTAAAACTTTAATATAATAATATAATATATATCTTAATAATTATCTTTATTATTTAACCCTTATATAATTATGTCTATAATTATATATCCATTAAATAATATTTATCTATTATATATTATCTAATAATATATAAATGACTAGATAATTATTTATAATTGTCTCTATTTATTTGTTTATAATTATCTAATAACTAGATGATAATATCAATTCAAATAAACACATCTTTTTTTAATATCCAATAATAAATAAAAGACTAGATAATTATTATTTAATTATCATCCAATGACAATTAAATCACTATAATATCTAATATTGTACTTTTAGTCTCCGTACTTTGAGATTTAATTAATCACACATTAGTTTTAATCTCAATGACAATTTCGTATCATAAACAATATCTAATATTATTTATTCAATAGTTTAATTGCATATGCTAATCGGTGTGACCCTCAAGTGTTTTATAAAGTCAGCCATGATGCAGTAGTAATGTTATCTTTACACACTATACACTAACAATTATTAAATTTATAAATAAAATACCAACAAAATCTCAATAAAATATTAAAACATAAGTATTTTATAGGGTTAAAGTCGTATAAATGTATGATACTTTACTGAAATTACTTAAATGACTAATCTAGTTTTTTTTTTTTACCCCGATGATACTTGTACTGAGAATTCGTTATTGAGATGATACATTTTGTGACCGGTTACCGGTTCTATTGGTAAAACTTTTATCTTATTATTATTTCAAAGTACGATGATGATGCATAATCTTATGTGAATTTTTTTAATCATTTATTCTTCTATTATAAACCATATCCACGTCAACCCGGTAACCGGATAGATGTATCATATCGACAGATTATCTTTGAGTACAAGTACTAATCGAGTAAAGAGAAAACTAGATTAGTCATTTCGATAATCGTAGTAAAGTAAAATACATTTATACAGTTTTAACCCTATTTTATAAATAAAATAGGTGTGTTTATAAGTAAAAAACAAATAATATAATTATAAAGAAAAAATAAAATAAACTAAAATTTGGACTATAAATGGTAAATAATAAAACCATAGGGACTAAAAGTGTCACAGTGAAAATGATAAAAATGTCATTGTTACAAATTCAATGGTTGTGCCGTTAATTTTAACGGACGAGAGAC
Source organism: Centrapalus pauciflorus (assembly GCA_020465985.1). Taxonomy (NCBI): domain Eukaryota; kingdom Viridiplantae; phylum Streptophyta; class Magnoliopsida; order Asterales; family Asteraceae; genus Centrapalus; species Centrapalus pauciflorus. The sequence goes on along the minus strand of JAANYP010002120.1, from coordinate 290,608 downwards.
TAAAACCAGAAAAAATTAGCAAAATAGGGATGAAATTTGGGATTATTAAGGTTGAGTAATTGAATCCGGGTAAACCATCAAACCATAAGGATGAAAAATGTCTTTTAGGTGTTGTTCTTTTACATAAGTGATAAGTAGCTGAAAGCTGATTGCAGTACTGATTGATAAGTGATTGACGTTGATCACTGATTACTGAATTAATAAGTTTGTTCTTATGAAACAAAACATTCATCTTGTATTTAGGTAAAATATCATATTGTAGAAAGAAACATATGTATTGCAGAAACAAACATCAACAAAACCATACATATTATATTTAGGTAGAATACCATATTGCAGAAATAAACATATATATTGCAGAAAAAAATTAACATCAAATATTGCATAAACAAACATCAAACAATCACACTTTTACAAACATATTGCAGAACAAAACATCAAATACATATTGCAGAAATTTATATCTGAAATTGATTTCAAAAATTATATATTGCAGAAACAAACATCAAATACATGTTGCAGAAACAAACACAAATACGTGAAATACATGAAAAAAGGATTTTGTGAGCCACACATACGCCGGTGAAGAGCAGAGAAGAGAAGAGACAGATGGTGAGAAAAGACAGATTGGCAGCGGTGGAGAAGAGGAGAGAAGAAAGACGGCGGCGGCGGCGGAGAAGAGAAGAAAGGCAGCGACGGAGCCTCTTGGTGGCGGCGGCGGCTGCTCGGTAGGATTGACGATTGGAGAGAATATGAGATCAAGAGTTACTGCTACGGTTTGTGCGCAAACTTCCCAAGGGAGGGCGACGGAGAATAGAAGGAGAAGAATCGGTACCTGTGTGGTGAAATCACCGGCGGCGAAACATGGTGGCGGTAGGGTTTGGACGCCGCAAGGGAGTGGGGCTAAATTGAGCGTGGCGTGGTCTGGGGAGGAAGTGAGGTGTGAGCGTATATGTTTAAGGTTGAATAAGTGGGAATAAGTGATGGTAATGTGCTGACCGAATAAGTTCTCAATAAGTAAAGTTTACCACTTATTACTTATACTGAATGAACGCACTTATTGCCAATATCACTTACCGAATAAGTGATATGGGGTTATAATTAAGTACTAATTGGTTGTAAAAGAACACCCCCTTACTCTTTTATAAATTTTAATAATGTACTCTATAATACTTTATTCGTTATTCATAGAATAAAAAAACTGGGTAAATTACGGTTGACTTGTGACTTCCCGCTTGCGGTGATCGAGTCAAATTTAGAAGATCGACTCAATAACGGAATCTAACTGGTTGAAGTCAAGTCAAGTAAACTCAAGTCAAGTTTAATTTTGAAAATTACACTTCTAGCCATATTAGGAGACGAGTAAAATCTATTCAAATAATTTCAAAAATAAAGGTTAACTTAAAAAAAAAAAAAAAAATTCTAACATAGTATTATATCTGTAGTAATCAAGTACGTCCAAAACTCTTTTTTAACCAACTAAATACTAGAACCTTAAAATTTAAGACCCTAAATTATTGCATTAAACGATTAAATGCCTTGAGTCCTTGACTTTATAGAAAACGAACAACCTAAGTCTATGCTTGTGTTTTTAATAAATAAGTTTCGCTTAATAAAAGTAAATGATTAAATTATTTCAATTAAGAAAACGATTAGCTCCGAACTTTTTAAAGATTAATGATTAACGTTCAATATCATCAATAGTAGTGTTTATAGTGTACTAGTTCACTTTTTAACCGGCCTTCATCAATAAAAGTAATGCTTTTGTTTATAGCCCATTTGTAGTTGACTTTGGTAAACAAAAATTAGGGTTTCATCACTTGAATAGGTTCCTCTTATCCCATTATATAAACGTGTGTTAAATTTAAATTTGAAAATTAAAACCATATATTTCTCTTTGTTATTATCTTCCAGAATAATTTGATCCCTCTTAATATAGAATGTTACATTTTAGTCCCTTAATTTTTTATTTGACCAATTGATCATCCAATGATTAAATCCATTGTTCGTCTAGACGGTATGCTCAAGTGTGACCCTATAATGACTCATGACAATAGACATGAACTTTATTTTGATGTGAGCACACTTTAGCCTTTCAGTCTTGTTAGGCACAAAAAGGTCTCAACAAAACCTGTTCTATATCATAGGGGAAGATTTTTAATCAAACCTGTTTGATACACTTAAAGGTATAATTTAAGGCTTTTTAATGCCTTATTGAAACCTGATAAGTGATTTGCAATATAAGCCCAAAGCTGTTCACCCTGTTGCAGTAGTTGTAATCTGGCAGATTGCCCAAGCTGTCCTAAATTGTTGGACGGGTCTCACATAAACTGTCTACGATGTTCATGTCTATTGAACAGTTGTGACCCAAACTTAGTGTTTTGTTCTTTGTGAACAGAATCTGTTCTTTGTGAACATGTTGTACACTTTATGGAATTTGTTTCCATGTCATCATGTAAAGTCTTCGACGTGAAGATCAGTTTGCAAGTCGAAGACAAAGTGGAAAATCAGAAACTGCTTTCACTGCCCAAGCTGTTTTGACACATGAAGACAAAGAGGATATTTGAAATGGAAGACAGACCATTTCTAATATCAAAATGGCTATACATGAAGAGAAAATGATTAAAGTTGACATTCCTCTTTAAGGTAAAGCAGCCTGCAACAAAGACAAAAAGGAAAAGACAAAGATTCGGCAACTAAGGGACAAATACTAATTTGTCAGACGTGCAGAAAAACAGTCTTGTCTTTTTGTAAAGACACTCCACTATCTCTGCAACCAATGAAGAAGTTTCACTGGTATTCTCTGAGTGAGCATAAAAGGAAGCTTCTAAGGAATGAGATATAACTAAGAGAGAGACATCTACAAGTCCAAAACGTGCAAAAGAATTGTGTTTTCATGCATGCAAGTTCTGCATTCAACTGAGAATAGAATAGTGATAGTGTGTCTAAGATATTCTATCTTCAAGCTGTCCATCAGTGTCTTGTAAACCAGTGAGTGCACCTTAGTGAGTGAATTCATTGTATCTAGTCTGAGTGAGTCTTAGATTAGTTGTTCATCTGTTGTTTCTGTCATCTCAGTTCGAACCATTCCGCAGTTCAAACCAGTTTGTAATTAACACTTGTTAATATATACATACAAACATTGAAAAAAAGTGTGTTGAATTTTAATTAACTGTATACACCCCCTCTATAGTTTACTATAACATACTTGGGAAACCTTTTGGGACCTCCAACTGGTATCAGAGTAGTTTAGAGTGCGTGTTAACTCTAGATCTCTACTATCTTTCCACTTCCCACCATAGACAACAGTGCTGCAAACTCTTCCTCTTCTTACTATGACAATGGGTCTATGGCAAAACCACCCAAGTTCAAGCATCTTGGAAGTGCAGAATGATGCTCTACTTAGAGAATCGGGATGTACAACTACCACAGATAGTGATGGAAGGTTCATATGTTCCTACATCTGTCACTACTATCACTCCTGCTGTGGAAGGTGCTGTCCCTGAAGTCAGGACCATTGAGAAGGCAAAAGCTTAATGGACTGATGAGGACAAAAGACTGGTGGCTCTTGATGCAAAAGCCAGGAACAACCTTGTCATGTCTTTACCTGATAATGTGTTCAAACAGGTTGAGAAAATGAAAACAACCAAAGAAATGTGGGATACTTTGTGTACTGTCTATGACGGTCCCACTATCACATTGGATAACAGGATAAACAATCTTGTTAGACAATATGAACTACTCTTTGCAAAACCAAAGGAGAGTCTCACTGAAACCTACACCAGGTTCACTGCATTGATCAATGATCTCAAAGCTGTTGGGATCACTAAGGATAGCCTAACCCTGTTGAACAAGTTCTTGGACATACTGCTTGAAGAATGAAACTATTTCTCTACTATCCTCAGAAACTCAGGCACTATCAAAGGCATGAATCTAGTTAACCTCTATGGATCCTTGCTAAATGATGAACAATCAAGGCAACAAAAGAGAAATGCCTTGGAAATGTCCAAGAGAGGTGCAACCTTAGTGGCTAGTGTGAGACAGCTTGTAAGTCAGACGTGCGATGTGTTCACACAACCTGATCATCAGGCTGATGATGAACTGGAGGTGATGTCAGAAGAAGAAGAAGATTGTGAAGATCTTACTGAACTTGATGATGAGTAAATGATTGCTATGCTGAAAGTTCAATAAGAAAAGATTTGGAGGTAAGATGTTGCACAGGAATTCAGATACTACCAAAAAGAAGGCATTTGACAAATCCAAGGCTGAGTTCTTTAAATGTGGCAAAACAGGCCATATAGCTACTGACTGTGTGTCTAAAGCTGTTGGCTCATCCTCCAAGCCTTACAAGACAAACAAGGACGATGGCTACAAGGGTTAAGTACCTTATAGCCATGACCAAGTTGAAAAAGTTGGAAGACTCTATGGCTTCCAACAAACAGAAGGGACTGATGGCTAAAACATGTGACTGGGAAGACACTGATTCATCATTTGATGAGTAAGACAACAACTGTCTGATGGCCAACACTGATGCCCCTTCAACAAGTAACTTCAAGCAAGATTTGGCTGAAGCTGAAGCTATCAGCTCTTTAGAGAACTGGAATCCCACCATGATGTATAAGGTACAAAACTGTAAGGATTACAGCTCTGAAGAAGAAGTTAAAATGTTTGATTACTTACTTGTAGATCTGAAAGCTGCCATTGAGAAGCATGATGCTTTGATGTCTGAAATCTCTAAGTTAAAAACTAAACTAAACACAAAATCTAACACAGTTTTCATAAGTTGAAAACTGAACTTGATGAGGTAAAACAAGTCAATACTATTTTATTAGAAGAAAAGAGAGAAACATACTTAAAGCATGCTAAGCTTCAAAAAATTGTTGACTCTTGGTGCCATTCAGCTAAGAGAGTCAGTCAATGTATCAATGAGGAAATTCCTGCTCAAATCCAAGCTTATCTTGGAGGAGATCTTGAAACAGCAGCTTCAATTGTTGAAATCAATAATCTGGAAACAGATCTGTCCTCTCTTGGTGAGCTTCCAAATACATTCATTCAAAATGTATATGGAAAGCTGATTTCAACAAACAGGTTTGTCAGGCCTCAAAACACTGACAGTTTATGTGAAAAGATTGCAAAGACTGTTGATGGAATGTGCTCTCCATCAGGTCAGCCTGCTAGGTGCTCAACCAGTTCACATAAATAAAAGAATGGAAAACAAGTTAAAACTGCAGCTTTGGCCATTAAACCTGTCATCCAGACAGATTCTCATGTCAAAGCTGATGGTAAGAAACCTGTTCCTCCATTCAGTGTTGAACATTTTGAGAAGAAATTTCAAAAGGAAAGCAACCTGCATTCAACAGGGGTAAGTCTCATGTTGGAAGCAAGTCTGCTGTGATTTTAAATAAGTTTTTAATTATAGTGGAAAATTGGTTATAAATGAAAGAAAATCTTTTGTTAAAACCAAGAGTGATGATCATGCTACCACAAGTAGGCAAAAGTCATCACAGCTCAGTAAAGGCAAAGGCAAAGCCATTGCTCAACCTGAGAAAACTGGGAATAAGTTTTCCAAACATGTGGAAGTACAAAAGACAGTTAAATTACCTATATTTGAACTCTGTCCTCCTAAAAAGAGGAAAAAGGACACAGACAAAGCTATTGCTATTGTACCTTCCACCCAATCTGTTGGCTCTTCTAAAACAATTGAAATATTTGTAAAACCTGTTGAGAAGTCCAACAAAGAAAAACCAGAATGTGCTTCTGGGAGTTCTTCTTCCAAAAAGTCTAAAAATAGAAAATGTTATAAATGTGGAAAGAAGACTCACATGGCCAAGGACTGTCCTGAAACTGAGGAAATAAGGCCTGTTGACACTATCGAACATTACGAAAACCAGTAGTGTTAGAAGTAACCTTGTCATTGAGGAGAGTATCTCATCTGATACAATTCAAATTGAAAATATTAGTGTTGATCTTAGTGGTCCATCAACTAATGTTGATGAAGAATGAGAACTCATCCTTAAGATGAGTTCCCCTAAAAACTAATATTTTCCCATGTCACTCTGCAGGTTAAACAACCAAGCCAAGTTTGGTACTTGGAAAGTGGCTGCTCTGGCCACATGACATGTTGCAAAGATATGCTGAGTGATCTCAAGCCTGAAAAAGGCCCAAAGGTCATCTATGGTGACAATGTCCAGGGATCCACAAAAGGATATGGAACCCTTCACGCTGGTGCTGCAATCTTCAACAAAGTAGCCTATGTGTCTGGGCTAAAACATAACCTTGTAAGCATTAGTCAACTGTGTGATGCTGGCTACAAGGTTAACTTTGATGAGCACCTAAGGTACATACTGGATCCCCAAAGCAAAGTTGTGCTGTGTGCACAAAGAAACAAAGGTGTATATGTTGTAGATATGAAATCTGCTGATCCAACAACTGAAACCTATTTCATCTCAAAAAGTAATGCAGACCTCAACTGGTTATGGCACAAAAGGCTATCACACTTGAACTTCAAGAACATAGACAAACTCTGTAAGAAAGAGTTAGTACAGGTTTGCCTTCAATAACTTATGTTAAGGATAAACTCTACACAGCTTGTGAGAAGGGTAAGCAAAGAAAATCTTCTTTTCAATCTAAACATCTTTCTCTATTGATACACCTCTCTTCTTAATCCATATGGACTTGTTTGGACCTGTTAGTGTCTCAAGTCTAGGAGGTAGAAGATACGCTCTAGTAATGGTTGATGAGTTCTCGAGGTACACTTAGGTGATCTTCCTAAAGACCGAAGGAGAGGCTGCTAGAGAAATTATTGGGTTTATCAAGAAGATGGAAGTTCTGAACTCTGCCCAAGTCAAGCAGCTTAGAAGTGATCACAGTACCGAATTTAAAAACAGTATTCTTAAGTGCTTCTGTGAAGAAAGAGGAATCTCTCAAAACTTTTCAGCTGTGAGAACTCCACAACAAAATGAAGTTGCTAAAAGGAGGAACAGAATCCTCATAGAAGCTGCTAGAACTATGCTGTGTGCATTAGGTTTGCCTTCATCATTTTAGGCTGAAGCTGTCATCACTGCATGCTTCACTCAGAACGAATCCTCAGTGGTGTAATGGTTCCATAAGACTCCTTATGAATTAATCAAATGGAGAAAACCTAATATAAGCTATTTCCATGTGTTTGGATGTCCTTGTCTCATTCAGAATCAAAGGGCGCAACTGGCCAAGTTTGAACCCAAAGGTGATGAAGGAGTGTTTGTTGGATACTCGGCAATTTCTAAAGCCTACAGAGTATACAACTTCAAAGAAAGGTGATAGATGAATCTATCAATGTCACCTTTGAGGAGTCCACAAATTATTCCTCCTAAGCTGTTCCTGAATCATGTTCAGGAGACTTCAGCTTTGATGATCTTATGCATTCTAATGTTGAAGAAAAGAACTCAAAAGTTTCCACATCACCCAGAGTGGAACCTGTTAACCACAATGGACATGATGATGATTATACTGGTACACCCTGTGTGAATAAGTGTACTGATATAGTCAATGTACCATGTCCAGAACTAATCAATGCTGCTTTCCCTAAATCCTCTGATGATGTGTTCAACAATAATGATTCATTCTTAATTGGTGAACAGTCTCAAGATATCAGTGTGTCTGAAAATCCTGAGAGCTGTTCTGCAGGACCTGGTGAGAATGAAACTGATACAGAGGAATCTTCATTGAAACATGATCCTAAGTGGATCAAGTGTCACCCCAATGATCAAATAATTGGTGACATCATTAAAGGTGTGCAATCAAGGTGGGACAGTCTAGGAAACATCTGTATGTTTTCTAGTTTTATGTCTGACAACGCTCGTCGTAAAGCGTTCAAAAATAATTTATAAAAACACCAATCACCTTAACTTATAGCTAGGGTAAGTGGGATCGTCTCCTCAGGGAGCATGTGGTTATCAATATTATTCTACGATAGTTAGAAACTAATAATAAGAACTACTAACTAAACTAACTGATGGAATAGGGTGATTGAGCGAATATTTGGAAAAACACAATTAGCTTTATTAAGAAAACTTAAAGAATGGAATACGAACGCCAACAACTTCAGGTTTAAGGTTTGGGTGGAATTATGGATATTCGACCAAGGGTTGCTAATAAATTAATTATTTATGATTCCGATTAATTATCTTTGTAACTTAACCACATAGACATAGTTATGACGATCAAATCTATCGCAATCTATATTTTGGGCACGAATCGTGTCATGTTCACAGTCCGTCTTAACTTCTAAACTAATGAGCTCGGTACGACATGTAACATAGCTATGACTCGTCCTATGATAAAGGTATAAATAGGAATGAATGGAACAATATATTTAGATGATAATCACACAGAAAACTAAATAAAACATATCGTTCGTTACAATAATACGTTAATGGAAAACATAAATACTTAGCTAACAAACAAATCCTTGAACGATAATAGTATGATCATCAACCAACTAGTATGAAACATTGAACTTGTCAGGAACATGTTTCGTAGTTATCAGATTGATGGTGGAAACAATGGAGCGTAAAAGGAACCAAACCCTAACCCTTCGTCATTGGGTATCGCGCCTACTACATCGTGAGTGATGAATCTAGGCCTTTCCTCTTCTTTTTCTCTTCAATTTTTCGTCAAAAATATGTGTCCTTTTTCGTCTGATATGATCTCATATATATTGGCAGCCTTAAAACTCTAAAAAAAACGTAGAATTTAATTTTTATGGCCCGCGCCTGCGCCCCCCTGCGCTTGGGCATGCGCTCGCGTCTTTTGGCAGCTAATTTCATTCTGTTGAGCATTTGATTAGGGAGCAGATCTGCGCCCCCCTCTGCGCTTGATTTTCAACAAATGTTCTTCAATTGCGCTCAAATTTTCCAGACTTGTACTTGAAATGATTACCTACATGAGTAATGAAATTTGTCAATAGTAGAACATTACAAGGCTCATTTTACTCATCCATTTAAGCTTTAATCCTTCAATTGATATATAACTATTAAATGTAGGATTATACCAAAACTTAATACATAAAATAATATTATTTAAACGCATTAAAGCCTGTATAAAATGACCCGATCAGTGTCCAGCAGCCTCCAGGTTTTGAAAATGAAACTCATCCAGGCTTTGTCTACAAGTTGAACAAAGCACTCTATGGACTGAAACAAGCCCCTAGAGCCTGATATGATACTCTTACTGATTTCCTTATGATCAATGGATATTCCAGAGGTAAAATGGATACTACACTGTTCATTAAGAAAGTGAAAACTGACATCATGCTTGTTCAAATATATGTGGATGACATTATATTTGGGTCTACTAATGAACGGCTTTGCAAGAATTTTTTAATGCTCATGAAATCCAAATATGAAATGAGCATGATGGGTGAACTAACTTTCTTTATAGGATTACAGGTTAAACAAACCTCAAATGGAAACCCCATGAAAACCCCAATGGCAACCAATGTTAAATTGGATGTTGATGCCTGTCGCAAGCCTGTTTCAGTAACAACTTACAAAGGCATGATTGGGAACTTGCTATACTTAAGTGCTAGTAGACCAGATATAATGTTTGCTACTTGTCTTTGTGCTAGGTTTCAAGCTGATATGAAGGAATCTCATCTAGCTGCGGTGAAAACAATTTTCAGATACCTAAAGGGTACACCAAGTTTGGGTCTTTGGTATCCTAAAGACTCCAGCCTGGAACTAATTGGCTATTCAGATTATGATTTTGCAGGTTGCAGGCTAGATAGAAAGAGCACAACATGTGGATGTCAACTCCTTGGTGGAAAGTTGATCAGTTGCTGCAGCAAGAAGCAGAATTTTGTTTCTACTTCTACAGCTGAAGCTGAATACATTGCTGCTGGAAGCTGCTGTGGGCAGGTTCTGTGGATGCAACATCAGCTTGAAGATTATGGCCTTATATATAAGAAAATTCCTATTCTATGTGATAATACAAGTGCCATAGCTATCTCCAACAATCCAGTCTTCCACTCTAGAATAAAGCATATTGAGGTCAGACATCACTTCATAAGAGATCACATCCAAAAAGGTAATGTGGAGGTAACTTTTGTTCCCACAGAAGAACACCTTGTAGATATTTTCACCAAACCTCTTGATGAAAATAGGTTTAAAACCCTTGTGTGCAAACTGGGAATGTTAAATAAAAGTGACTAAGTGTCATTGAGTTCTAAAACTACTTGTTCCAATCTGATGAAATTTTTACAAAACAGCTTTGACAGAACATGCTTCATCCTTTCTGTACTTAGGCATTTTCGTAAAATTTAAACAGGTTTGACTAGGAACAGGTTTGGCAAAATAAGTTTTCTCCTAAACCTGTTCTGTTGTTTAAACCTGAAACCTGCTCACTCTGTATTCTGTTATACAAGGCAAAGCCTTGTAGCCTGTTCAGCTACTGAACAGGTTTCACACTGAGACCTATTCTCATGTAACTGCGCAGGTTGAACAGACAAGTTATAAAGTGATTAGCGTTAGATGAAACTTTTCATTACAGGTTTGAACAACAGCTTAGAACACCATCTTTTAATTAACATTACTTCACATTTAAGTTACTTAAATTTTGTATTTATTCATCTTAATTACCTGCTGATAATGTGTGTTACGTATGTTAGTGGTTAAAAAGGTCAAGTTGGTCTGACAAACGTGCTGACGTGGTAAACTGTTCCATTTTCCGTTAGTAACATTTCAAATCAACCGCCCAAACCTTTCTCTCTCCTACTCACTCACATTCAAACTCTATAAATACCCTTTTCACTGTTTCATCACCTTCTTATTCCCTATCGCTTCGATAAACCTCTGCAAGCCCTAAAAGACTAAGTGTCCAAAAATCATGCATCAATCTTACTCTCACAAATGGCCTCCCAAAACAACTCCTTTGTTCCTGTGTTTCTTGGTGATGACATTGAGAAGCATCCCTCAGTCAACACCATGCAAATAGTAAAACCCACCAACTACATTGCAAACTTAACCATTCCCAAAAATTACATTGGGAAGGGTTATGAAGAAATGGTGGATTTTCTGCAAGCCCATCCCCTGAACTACGCTATGACAGCCTCTCCTGGTGTCATGTACCAGGAGATGGTTTATGAGTTTTGGTATACTTGTTCCTATGATCCTTCAACCAAAACAATAAGGGAACCATTCTCAACACCACTAAAACTGTTGAGATCACTACTGCTCTTTTTCGGGAAGTAATCCATCTTCCAGTAGCTAAAAAATATGACAAGCCTCAGCCGGAGGATGAACAAATGGGCAACCTGCTACGCTGCTGTGGTGTAGCAGAACCAAGGGTGGGTGCAACCCTGTTCAGAAAGGAGCTTGCACCAACCTATAGCTTTCTCTTCGCCTCAGTGGTGATGAGTCTAAGCTGCAAGGTTGGTTCCTTTGACCAGCTCAGCAAGGATAAAGTTCCAATAGTCCTACAGTTTGTGGATGAGACTACTCTTAACATGGCCAAATGGATATTTATAAATCTGAGGAACTTGGTGGAGCAAGAACAGCGTCCAGCTGCTGTTAGATATCCTAAATTTATGAGCCTCATATTCAAGCATGTTTGTGGTGAGCAACTCTACAACTCTAAGCTTTACCTGTTTACTATGGTGTTTCTTGTCATAGGGAACAGAGTATTTTACACCCCAGTTCTTGCTGACGAACCTCCTCTAGCAACACCAATATGGAGGTTGCTTGGTTTGGTGGAAGGACCTTCTATTCAGGAGGTGGATCCAATCACTGCTCTCGCTGAAAATCCAAATGACAGTCTAAAAAGGCAAAACGTGCATTGCAGACTAGTGAAGCTGGGCCTATCACCAAGAAGGCTAAAACAGCAAAGTCTGCTTCCTCAGCCTCAGTGGCTAAGGGGGAGCAGGCTAAGTCTGCTCCTTCAGCCTCAGTGGCTGAGGGGGAGCAGACTGGTCACCCTAGTTCATCTGTTGAACTTGAAGCCTTTGTGGCTAGTGCCTCTATGGCACCTGAGACTATGGAATAGGTTCAACCTCCTGTTTCTAGCCCAGTCTCCCCACCAGTCCAATCAAAACAGCCTCAATCCCTCACTCTTTCCTACAACAGGCAAAGGAGAAAATCCTTAGCCAAAAAGAAAACCTCCACCACTCAAACAAGCCCCTCTGACCCCTCTCAACAGGAGTCAGTTGAAAAAGAAGCAACCTCGGTTGCCTCTACTTCTCCTCTTTTGGGAGAAGGTGCGGCCACTTTGGAGCAGGCTTCACTCCAAACTGAGTCTACCCTGGGTCAGCCTGAGCCCTCTGGTTTCTCACAAAAGAAACCAGTTGTTCAAAAGGAGCCAGCCACATCAACTGTCCAAGCCTCTCAACAGCCTGAAGACATTGAAAGACAGGAGCACGCTTCTCTCCATACTAAGTCCACACAGTTCCCCCCACCTATTTCTTCTTCACATACCGAGTCTGCACAAGGTGCCAAAGCTGCTCCTCATGATGCAGCTGTTCCATCCCCAACAGTTGCTGAAGGATGAACTGCCCAAGCTGATGTGCCTCAGGGTATGGAACAACCCTTTGGTGAAGCTGCTCCCCAAGTGCAAATTCCATCATCAGTTTTCACCACTGATGATGTTGAAATGCACATCTCCTCTCCCCATGAAGAGGTGCTATAAACCAAGGCATTGCTGAGGGAACCATCCCTGCTCTTGATGAAGGTGTTACCATGCCAGTGACATCTGAAAGGCCACCATCCCCTACAGCCTCACCTCATGAAGCAGTGACAACCACTGCTGAAGGTACCCTTGACCTTTCTAAACTGGGCCACTTAACTTATGCCCAGGTAATAGAACTTAATTCCAATGTTCCTTTGCCCTCACAAAGTGACCCTCATACTCCTCCATCCTCACCATCACACTCATCTCCATCCACTCAATCCAAACAGTCCACCCATACGCCTCCATCACCCAAAGACCTTTCTTTGAAGGACCAGCTTTCTGTGCTGTCAAACAAAGTTAGTTCTTTGGAAACCTGTATGACTTCCCTCCCTTTTACCATTGTAGACTCCGTGTTTGCCCAGCTTAAAGGTTTTCTTGATTCGTTCAAGACTTCCTTTCCAACCCCTGCTCCCCACGTGCTTGCACTCACTGCCCAGCTGCAACAACTCTCGTCCTCCCTTTCATCAATTCTAGCTCACCAACAGGACTCTGTGTCTAGCCTGACAACTGTTTCACAAAAACTATCAGGTATTGCTGAAACCTGCTCTACCACACTGGCCTCCACACTGGCCTTCCTAAATACCTTAGTGGTCTCCCTGTCAAACTCAATGGTAGCAGGCTTTGATGTTATGCATGAGTCACTTGGAATAACTTTTGCACAGCTTCAAAGTCTAGTGTTCACTGACACTGACAAGGCTGCTATTTCCCAGCTTTCCACTTTTGCCAATTCCCTTTCTTCTTCTTTTGAAACCTGTGTTACCCAACTAGCAGAGGTTTTGGACGACCTGGATTTCATAGTGCATAGCCTGGTTGATTCAAGACCTGTTACCAAACTTGCTGTAGCCCAGCCTGTTAGATTCATTCCTTCAGGCAGAACTGATGTTGAAGGCTCTGTGCCATTTCCTTCAAAGGGGGAGAAATCTGCCTCGAAGACAAAGTCTAAGGGGGACAAATCTTCATCTCCCTCTAAGGAGAAATCAGCTTCAGTGGGCCAAGGATCAGGTCACTTACAAACTGGTGATGTTGCAGGTACTTCCACAGTCTCTGAAACAACTGCTCAGCCTACTCAGGGTAGATCTCCAAGCACTGCACCATCTAAGGGGGAGGAATATATTTTTGGGGACAGACCAAGCAGAAGGAGACATTTAATCTTGGAAGAAACTGAGGAAGAAGAAGAGCAAACTGAAACTGTTCTGACCAGAGCAGTAAAAGGGAAAGGAAAGGTTACTGTGGACACTGACACTCAGAAGGCCCTTCAACTGAAATTTGACAAGGCTCAAGCCAAAGACATGGGGCTTGCACTGGATACTAATTATCAGTGGAAACAAGAGCAACTTGATATCTTAGAAAGAAAGAAGAAGGAGGCAGCCTCTGCCAAAGCTGCCAAGCCTTTGCAACCAAGGAGGCCAGAAAAGTCAAAATGCCCTCCTTGGATGTTCAAAGGAAACTGATGGAAGCTGCTAATGAGTCAGTGACTGGTAAAGAGGGTGAAAAAGAGCAAGGTTCACAGGTCCTAGTGACCAAGACAAAGCCTGTATCCTCATCAGCAAATGCCCAATTCTACTTTGACAATATGGCAAGAAAGAAGTTCTTTGATGTAGCAGACAGAAGACTTTCCAAAGAAACAATTGTCTAAGCTGTTCCCATCTCAAGAAAAGGTAACCAATGGAGACTTCAGATCAAGGCTTGGTGCTGATGGTCCTGAATTGGAAGCTTATGAATCCACTGATGTTGCCGGCATGGGATTCAGAGAATGGGTTGAACTGGCTGTTGCCCTGAGCAGATCAATATCTGAAACTGCTAAAATTGTCAGGGCATATGTCAAGAAGCTGATGGAGAAAGTTAAAGACCTGGGCCTAATCTCAGAAAAACTGATCAAGGGTACCTCAAAAGTGGAACCCAAGATCAAGCCTAGGAGACAAAAGAAGGATACAGAGCTTGAGGAGCTGATCATGATGATTAAACAGGGTATTGTATGCTGTTATCAGGGGGATCGATCATAGCTTGCCCAAGGGAGTTGAACCTGAAGAGGGCAAATTTAATGAAGAGCCTGAAGTAGGAGTTTTTTTTGTGGATCCTTTATCTAAAAGAATGTGTTTCCAGAGAGCTTTAAATTTTTCAGAAGGCTGGTCTTAAACAAGTCATTGCCTTTAGACTCTCAAATGCCTTTGAACAACATGCAAGATCGAGAGTCATCATCTAAGAACAACTTAAGGTCTTCTATGAAAGAGGAGACCTCGAGAGTCCAGACTTCATGTTCCTCAGAAGTGAGTTAGACGACATTAATGCCAATCTGGAATGAGCTTACAAGAAGGCTGAACAACAACAACAACAACAAATTCAAGGTTCTTCTACTGATGAGTAGCTGAAGAATGGAAGCTGTCCATTAGTTGGACATGCTTGCCATTATTTGCTCCCAACTTCAACAGTCCAAATGTGTTGAATTTCTCTTTGTACATTAGTTGTACTTTATTACATTTGTTGTAATCCATTTCAGTACATTAGTTGTACTTATGTAAAAACATTTGTTGTTTGAATCAATATCAGTATGTATAAACTGATCTTTTACTTTACTTCAATGCTGTACTTTCATTTCAGCAACTGTAATGTAAAAATATATAGTGAATATCGATAGAATCAGCTTAGGCTGAATATTGCAAATAGGGGGAGATTGTTAGGCACAAAAAGGCCTCAATCAAACCTGTTTAATATGATAGGGGGAGATTTTTAATCAAACCTGTTTGATACACTTAAAGGTACAATTTAAGGCTTTTTAATGCCTTATTGAAACCTGATAAGTGATTTGCAATATAAGCCCAAAGTTGTTCACCCTGTTGCATTAGTTGTAACCTGGCAGATTGCCCAAGCTGTCCTAATCTGTTGGACAGGTTTGGCATAAACTATCTATGTTGTTCATGTCTGTTGAACAACCTTGAACCAAACTTAGTGTTTTGTTCTTTGTGAATAGAACCTGTTCCTTTTGAATAGATGTTGTTCTTTGTGAAGAGGTTATACACTTTATGGAATTTGTTTCCATGTCATCATGTAAAGTCTTAGACGTGAAGATCAGTTTGCAAGTCGAAGACAAAGTGGAAAATCAGAAACTGCTTTCCCTGCCCAAGCTGTTCTGATACATGTAGACAAAGAGGATATTTGAAATGGATGACAGACCATTTCTTATATCAAAATGGCTATAGATGAAGAGGAAAGGATTAAAGTTGACATTCCTCTTTAAGGTAAAGCATCCTGCAACAGAGACAAAAAGGAAAAGACAAAGATTCTGCAACTAAGGGACAAATACTGTTTTGTCAAACTTGCAGAAAAGCAGTCTTGTCTTTTTGTAAAGGCACTCCACTATCTCTGCAACCAATGAAGAAGTTTCACTGGGATCCTCTGAGTGAGTATAAAAGAAGGCTTCTAAGGAATGAGAGATAACTAAGAGAGAGACATCTACAAGTCCAGAACATGCAAAAGAATTGTGTTTTCATGCATGCAAGTTCTGCCTTCAACTGAGAATAGAATAGTGATAGTGTGTCTAAGCTATTCTATCTTCAAGCTGTCCATCAGTCTCTTGTAAACCAGTGAGTGCACCTTAGTGAGTGAAATCATTGTATCTAGTCTGAGTGAGTCTTAGATTAGTTGTTCACCTGTTGTTCACCTGTTGTTTCTACCATCTCAGTGTGAACCATGGATAAGTCTATAATTTATATGGTTTCTGAGTCATATTATGATCGTTTTAAGCACCGATACTTCGTAAAATCCATATTATTACTCCAAGTTTGTATTTCAGGGCCAAGATGTTAAAAAGAAGCAATCCGAGAGAATTCAGATCAAACCAGGCTGAGGGGGGCGCATGCGCTCCACATAGCGTCCAAACTGTCGTGATACGTTCCAGCACATGCCAGCTAAACCCTAGCCGCATCCGGGCGCAGGGGGTGGCGCAGGCCTGCGCTAGTGTGGCGTAAAAACGTGTTTTATAGTCTGTGGAACCCTAATCTCGACCTCCCTATAAATACAAGGCAAGGGGCAGCTTTGGAGAGAGTCCTGACGTGTGTGAAAGTGTGCCGAAGCCCTGCCGAAGTGGATCTACAATACGAGAACGTAAACGGTGATTTGCAAGCTACCCAATGGCTCAGATCTATGGTTTTGACGAGCATACAATGAGCGGATCTTCCCATTAGCCGTTTTGGAAGGATCTACGGCTAAGTTTACTCTTCTTTAATTTCTTATGTTTTGATGTATTCGTATTAGGCGAGATCTATTATGTGTATGTAAATGATAAACATTTGGCTATGATTATGATTATGTGTTGCGATTGGTAAAGGCAAGATAGTTTATCGTGGTGTTATTATTCATGCCGAGTCCATTAGTTTAGGGATTGAGACCAGTATTAATGTTGCATACGCTATGCCGAGAGTTATTGGTTAAAACACGTTTGATTAATTTAGTCGCACAATTGATTATGTCTATGTGATCGTTGCATGAAATTATAGTGAGTAATACTTATGCCGTGGTGATTCCGTGAATGGTTATTCGTCTCTTGATTTATCTTCTTCGTTAGTTACTTCATTCTTAATTTTAGTTACAAAGCAATAGCAAACCATTACTCTAAGCAAATCATTCAAATCCACAAATTCACAATTTTAAATGCTTTCAATAAACTTATAAGGCTAATAACCTAATCCTAACTACGACCACACTCCCTGTGGATTCGACCCTTACTTCTCTAGTTAATAGTGTATTTAAGGACTAAGTCTGCGGGTCACAACGACGGCCCGTCAGAGTTTTGGCGCCGTTGTTGGGGTGTGTAACGGTAGTTTAGGTTTAAAGTAGTTTGTTGCCTTATTTTTAAGTAATTAAGTTTAAGTTCCTTTCTTTGGTTATTTTTAGTCTTTATTTTATTATAATTGTTAAAAATCAAATAAAAAATTTAAAAATCAAAAAAAGGTAATTGTAGTCCTCTACTTTACCACCAAAAATATTAGTTAATTAAGTTTTTAATCTTTAGTAGTATTTTATTTAGTGTATGCACACACGTCGATTGGCTAAAGGATTGACGCTACAATTCAAACCTGAGATCGAAAAAGTAGCGAGATCAAACCGAAAGACCGTCAGGATTCTAAATCAACAATTAATCACGGAGAATTTAAACGCACAAGAGGAAGAAATTCCTGATTTAGAAATTTCCGATTCAGAGATTCCTAATTTAGAAAGCGTGATCAAGAAGAACCCGAGCGCATAATTACTAGAACGGGTGATCAACCGAGACGCACGGTTGAGTCGCATTACCATCCAGGTGATGTACCCGACCCGTCTCCAATTCGTTATCCCGAAAACGAGAGCGAACCCGTAGTTCGTCCTCAATTATTCCAAATTCTTCCGATCTTTCGAGGGATGCCTAGTGAGGAACCCTACGAACATTTAGATGAGTTCATAGCTATTTGTAAAGCAAACTATGTTCGAGGTATAACCACCGACGGTTTAAAACTTTGATTATTTCCTTTTTCGTTAAAAGAGAAAGCGAAGAATTGGTTCGTATCCTTACCAACCAATAGCATTACAACATGGGATCAAATGAAATGAGAATTCCTTAATGAATATTACCCCATTAGTAAGACAACCGAGAAAAGAGAGGAAATTACCGGATTTAAACAAAAACCGGGCGAACAATTCTACGAAGCCTTCGATCGTATGAACGAATTACTGAGAGCTTGTCCACACCACGAGGTACCCAAATGGATGCTTATCAAAACATTCTTTGATGGTGTGAGTCAAGAAAGTCGTAATATGATTATAGCTGCCACAGGAGGCACATTTTTAGGTAAAGAAGACGATGAAGCTTGGGAGTTGCTTAGTCAACTCGGCAAAGGTCTAAAGTCCAAGTTGTATCTGAAAATAGCATAGGTGTTCAAGTTATGGGCATAGATAATGCCTGAAAAAGTGAGGTTAAAAGTGAGATTTCAGAATTAGGAAAGACATTTGGATCAATTGATGAAAGGTTTTTCAAACCCTAGCGTATCAATTAATTGTGTTGTTACATGCGGAGATCCATCGCATCATTCCGAAGCATGTCCTCAAGTGCAATCCACTGAGGAATTTGCTAATGAAGTATACGGATTTAGAGCTCATCGAGAGAGGGCTAATCCATTTTTGTAAACATAGAATCTGGGATGGATAAACCACCCCAACTTTCGATGGAAAAATGATCAGCCTACCAATCATCAATCCAAACCAAGATATGAACCACCAAATAGAGAATATCAATATGGTTCAACTTCATCAGCGAAGAATGAGCGATATTATAAGTCAAATCATTGTGATCAACCACAATTCCAAGTAGAATCAAATATGACTTCTGCGCAATTCGTAGAGATTGCTGAATTTATGAAACAGCAATCAACTATCAGTACTAAGACCATGGAGATGTTAACTCGCCAGATGGGTCAGATAGCTGAGTCGCTTACTAGGTGTGAGGAGGGGAAGCTTCCTAGAAATACTGTTCCCAATCCTTCACACGCTCATCATCATAACAAAGATAAAAAAACATGAGATTAACGAAGTTAATGAAGTAGCACATTAAGGAGTGGAAGAGAGGTAGACAATAAAATAGAGATGCCTAAAGAGAAAGAGGCAGAAGAAGATACCAACACTGAAGTCATGTATGAGGAGAAAGAGGATCCAAAGAAGAAGGAGTTTCCTAAGAAGGTTTCTTTTAAAGAGCCAATCAAAGTAGATATTCCAACGTCCAAAGTTGGGGAGGCGGATAACAGTCAGGATACTCCAATTCTTCCTCCTTATCCTGCTGCTTTAGAAAATCCAAAATCTTCTCCATACGACAAAAGAGGCCCACAACCAGAGGATCTTTGGGACTTATTCAATTAAGTTAAGATCAATATTCCTCTGATAGAGGCCATTCAACAGGTTCCATCTTATGCCAAATTTTTGAAAGATCTCTGTACTCAGAAAAGAAAGTATAAGGTCTCGCTCTCCTAAAACAGATCAATCTAATTGAACAATTGAGTGCAGTAGTTTCTATTCTCTACCTCCTAAGCTGAAAGATCCTGGATCACCGTTGATTCCAGTGACAATAGGCAATGTGCAGATTAAGAAGGCATTACTTGATCTTGGAGCTAGTGTTAATATTTTACCTGGAAACCTGTTTGATAAACATGATCTAGGTCAGTTACAGACAACTGATATTATCTTACAACTGGCAGATCGGTCAACCAAGTGCCCAAGAGGTATTTAATCAGATGTCAAAGTAAAAGTTGAAGATTTTTACTATCCAGTTGATTTCCTAGTATTGGACACCGAAAGTTCAATGGGAGATAATCAACCGGCTATTATCCTAGGAAGACCTTTCTTAGCCATGATTAATGCACAAATTAATTGTAGGACAGGAGCAGTGGATATTGCCTTTGATAATAGGAAATTAAGACTGAATGTGTTTAATGCTTCAAGTGTCTCTGCTATTGATTCAGAATGTTATCTTATAGACATGGTGGACGAACTTGCGCAGCAACATAGTTCGTTAATCAACACGAAAGATGCTAATGAGTTATTCTTTGCTGAGAATGAGCTAGCCAAGTTAAATCATACCGAGTGTGATAAGATAGAAGTAGTCATGGAATCCACACTAGAGTCGAAACAACCATCATGGATCCATAGGACTGAAAAATTACATACTGATTTACCTAAGTCAGCCAAACCTTCAATAGAGTAACCACCTGTTTTAGAATTGAAGGAGCTGCCAGCTCATTTGAAATATGCTTTTCTAGGTCAGAATGACACGTTGCCTATCATTATTTCATCAGATCTGACTGAAGAGCAAGAAAAAGCTCTACTGCAAGTGTTAGTCAAATATAAAGAAGCAGTAGGGTGGACGATAGTTGATTTAAAAGCAATCAGTCCCACTTTGTGTATGCACCGAATCATTACTAATCCAGAAGCTAAACCAGCTCGGGATGCACAAAGGAGGTTGAATCCTAATTTGAGAGAGGTAGTTAAGAAGGAAGTATAAAATGGTTGGACGCTGGAATTATATATCCTATATCTGATAGTAAGTGGGTAAGTGCAACCCAAACTGTGCCCAAAAAATCGGGAATTACAGTCATTAATACTGAAGAAGGATAGAAGATAACTACTCGCCCTGTAACTGGGTGGAGAGTTTGTATAGATTACAGAAAACTTAATGCTGCTACTTCGAAAGATCATTTTTTGCTACCATTTATAGATCAAATAGTGGAAAAATTAGCAGGACAGAAGTTTACTATTTCTTGGATGGATATTCTGGTTACAATCAAATCCCAATCTATCAAGAGGATCAAGAGAAAACTACATTTACTTGTCCCTATGGCACCTTTGCCTACCGAAGGATGCCGTTTGGACTATGTAATGCACCCGCCACATTTCAGCGATGTATGATGGCTATATTTTCAGATATGGTGGGTGGTTCTCTTGAAATATTTATGGTTGATTTTTCCATATTTGATAAAAACATTTAAAGATTGTCTGGGACATTTAGAAAAAGTTCTAAAGAGATGCACCGAAACCAACTTAGTGTTAAGTTGGGAGAAAAGTCGTTTTATAGTAAAGGAAGGGGTAGTACTAGGTCACATTGTGTCCGAGAGAGGAATGGAGGTAGATAAAGCAAAAGTTCAATTAATTTCCTCACTTCCACCCCCTTCCAATGTTAAAGGAATAAGATCATTCTTAGGCCACGCTGGTTTTTATCTGTGATTCATTAAAGATTTCAGTGAAATCTCAAGACCGTTCTGCAATCTTCTATCAAAGGATATCGAGTTTAATTTTGATGATGCTTGTATGAAAGCATTTGAGAAGCTTAAATCAAAATTAACTGAAGCGCCAATTCTGCAATCTCCGGATTGGTCTCAACCGTTTGAGATCATGTGTGAGGCGAGTGATTATGAAGTTAGTGCTGTTTTAGGACAAAGATTTGAGAAAAAGCCAGTGGTGATTTACTATGCAGGTAAAACCTTTAATGAGGCACAGATCAATTACACCACTACGGAAAAGAGCTATTAGCTGTAGTGTTTGGCCTAGATAAATTCAGATCTTATATTTGGGGGGCAAAAGTGATTGTGTACTCTGACCACAGTGCTTTAAGACATTTATTGGCCAAGAAGGATGCCAAGCGTAGATTAATTCGGTGGATCCTTCTATTGCAAGAATTTGATTTAGAAATTAAAGATAAAAAAGGCACAGAAAATGGTGTTGCCGATCATTTATTAAGGCTTCAATTAATCCCAACAAACTCAACTGATCAAATCAGGGACTCCTACCCTGATAAACAATTATTATCCATATCTAAAAGTCTCTGGTTTGCGAATCTAGTTAACTATTTTGTAACAGGAAGATTGCCAGAGCACCGAAACTCGCAACAGAGAAAATATTTCTATGCTCAAGCAAGGCAATATATTTGGGATGAGCCTGATCTATTTAAAATAGGAGCATATCAAATTATAAGACGATGTGTCCCGAACTCGGAACATGAATATGTTCTTAAACACTGCCATGCATATGCATGCGGTGGCCATTTCAGCACAAAGAAAACTGGCCACCGGATATTGCAGTGTGGGTTTTTCTGGCCCACAGTATTCATGGATGCCTACAAGTTTGTTAAGGGATGCACAAGGTGCCAGCAAAGTGGTGGCATCGCGAAAAGAGATGACATGCCTATGACCCCGATATTAATTGTCGAAATATTTGATGTGTGGGGCATTGATTTTATGGGACCATTCCCTAAATTATTTGGATATGAATACATTTTAGTTGCAGTAGATTATGTTTCCAAATGGGTGGAAGCAGAAGCTACACGCACTAATGATAACCGGGTTGTGTGCAAATTTGTTAAAAGAAATATTTTAGCACGACACGGTATTGAAAGGGCTATCATCAGTGACGGAGGGTCACATTTTAATAATAAGCATTTTGCACTCAATTAAGTTAGTATTTGAACTCATCAGGTTACAAGATCCTAAGGTTAATTAATTAGTTTAGGAGCAGTACGTCTGGCTGAAGACGTAAACGTTAGTACTTTTTAAGAGGCAACCCAGAGTATTTTGATTATCTGAATTTAATTGTTTTTAAGTGTGTTTATTTTCTTTTTTGCTTAATTGTGTGTACCCAATTAAGTTGGGGATTCATCCTCCTGAACTTGGTTGTGTTTAGAAATTAGGATTTAAATTAAATAATAAGACCCCGCATCAGAGAATAAAAAGTTTTAAGCACGTAGCAGAATTATTTTAACTCGATAATAAGAGCGTAAGTTGGGGAGAATACCCGTAAAAATTAAAAAATTAAAGAATTAGGGTTCCAAAACCAGTGCACGACCCAGATCACAAAATCCAGAGGCCCGGGCGCAAGGGGGGGCGCAGGCCTGCGCTTGCCCTGCGGCACGACGTGATATAAATTTTATAAAAATGGTAATGATCATCCCCATAATTCCAGAACCCTAATTCCAGTTCCAGAAAACGGCGATTTTGATTTTTTAAGCCCAAAAACATCAAAAATTCGTCTTTTCTACATCAATTCTTCGATCCAACGCTTGTTTATCTCAAAGGTTAGCAAGGTATACTCCCTATAATCCCTTTAAGTTTCATCATGCATGCATGTTTGGAGTTCTTGGGAGTTATGTGGTTTTTATAAAGAATAAAGGGTTATTAATAATTTTCAAATATTTATTTAATTAATATAAAATTATTTTTGCAAAACTTTTGTAAAAATTATGCATTTTTCCGTATTTATTATAATTTATAAACTTTTTGTTGTAAAAGGTTACATTTTTATTGATTATTTATGATTAAAGTTTATACATTTGATAGGGTTAGATTGGGCTCACATTGTTGGTCAGACTTAGGATTAGTTTAATTATTGTCGAAAAAGGGTGTTTAAAATTATCATGCATCATTTATGTAAAAGCCCCATATTTTTAATCCTTTATTTTTGCATTATTTTTAGATGTCAACCCAGTTTCATGCAAACGGTAACCGTCCTGGAATTTCCAAAAAACCTAGAATGAGAACCCACGACCCTAGGGATGTTCATTTTGAAAAACCACTCAATGTGGAGTTCCCTGAAATTCCACCAAACACTAACAATGGTAAACCCCCTAGGTTTCTTATAGAGCGTACCCTAATAGTCTGACTTTGATAATTTTGAAATATTAGAGTGCTTTGAGAGGCGAGGATGGGCTAAAGCCATACAATGGGAACTTCCTTATATTCATATTAGTTTAATCCATCAGTGCGTTCGCCACAATGCGTAGGATTGAGAGGCCTGAGGAACATGATTTTGAACTAGTGGGAAGGGTAGGAAACAAAGAGGTGTTAATCTCTAGAGAAAAATTATATGAAGAATTCTTAATTGACACCAAAACACCTCGTCCTATGGAGTTTTGGACATTGTCTAATACCCAGGATGATAGAATGCGTACAGTTAACAAATGGACTAATCAATGGGATCAAATGATAGCAACCGTTTATGGTATTTCGATTAGAACTGCCCAAACCTATACCGCCTTCAATAAAGGTGATTTATGCCCGTTAGCCAAAGTTATGTGGAAGTTTATTATCTTTATCATACTTCCGCGTCATCAAGACACCACATATATGAAACCACAAGAAATTCTGGTAGTGCACGCATTAATGACTGGACACCCGACAATCTCCTTAAGATACATTATTATGCAAAATTTATGGGAATGTCGTGTCTTAGGCCAAGGGATAAGTTACCCTCATTGTAACACCCCGACTCCCGAGTAGGTACGTGTAATTATCCTATTGACCAATTATTTTATTGAGTATTGCGTTGGTCCAATCGCGTCCCGTATAATGGATTATACGTGTCGGGACGGGGATTACGTGGATTCAGGATATAATTTTAGTGGATAAACTATAATTATGGATTCACGGATTTAAATGGGAATTATTGATATACATAATGGATTTTTAATATTGGGGTCGGGTATCGGTGTCGAACCCGTGATATAACCGGATCCGTATGTGTACATATATGTGTGTGGAGTGTTCTTTCTTCTTTCCTTTTTGTGCAAAGCCTAAGAAAACTGTTATGTGTGTAAATTTCTTATGCTGGAGCAGAATCAAGACCAATTCAAGGGAATTGAGTTGCTGAAATTGATTATAGCTTCCATCTTTGTGTTCATAAATTCAAGGTGAGTAATCTTCAAATTAATTCTGATTTTTGGGTATCAAGTGTTGTGAAATATTGGGAATTGGTATGTATGTGTTTTAGAAGAGTTTTGATAGCATTTGTATGAGTATATGTTGCTGGAATCGGGTTATAGGGATGAAAACATCCTTGGACAGAACAGGAAATCGAACAGAGGGAGCTGTTCTTTGTCGTGAGCGCGGTCGCGTCACGAAGAATGCAGCCGTGATGACCAGATTGAGCGCGGGCCGCTACGAGGCCCAGTGCGGCCGCGATCCGGCTCAGACGGGTTGGGTCAGTTTTGGGCTTTGGGGGTCCTTTGGGTTGTCTTTTGGGGTCTAATCAGTTACAATATCAGTTGTGGGATATCTGGGATTAATCTGGGGAGAATTATTGTGTGTACAGGGATTGTCCGAGATCGTTACGGGCCGGGTTCAGATCAAAGAATTAGGGAGATTATGCGGGGTGATCCAGGTGAGTACACGAGTTCTTTTCAAAGGGCCTACTTTTATCGAGTCGTAATATGTGTATATGTTATTGTGATCGTGTTTTTGGCACCACGAGCTGCCCCTCAGGTATGATCATTCCTTCTTTATATGTGATATATGTATGAGATCCATTATAGTGTGCTCGCGATGAGTTATCGCGAGAGCTGTGTAGCTTCGTTTAACCCTGTGTAGGGTTCCCATATATATATATATGCGGTCGTTACTCCTGTTAGCCTCCACGGGCGTGGCTTGGCTACAGGGGGGAGGGATTCCCCAACTGAGATGAGAATCTCTTTCTGTATTGGATCTCTAGTGTCTCTGATTAGAGGCTTGTTGGCGTGTGATATGCCGCGTAGAGTAGAGTTACCATGTGACTTGCGCTATGTGCTTTTGTGATTAGTGCAGTGTCTAACCCTTGTGTACTCACGATCTGCGAAGCTTACATATTCGAGTCTGATGTGAGTATCAGGAGAGCCGAAGATAGGACCGCCAGCTCCTGAGTGAAAATAGGAGCGTGACTTTGCTACTGCCGAGAGATTCCGCATTTTGTTGACTGTATGTGATTACTCTGTTGGGAACCTTTGGATGAATTGTACCGTGTCTGTTTGTGAATATTCGGGTTCGGGTTTGGTTCTATATGCTGGGTAAACTGTTAAACAGAGTCGTTTATGTTTTGTGAAATGTTTTAATTAATCCGTGTTTGTTTTAATTATGTTTTGTGTAAACCACGTGCCGGGGGCGGTCAGGATACGGGTACTCCAGTTACCGGGACAGATGCGAGTGCAGGTGCCTATTCTTCTACATCACAGCGAGGGGGTTCGTTTAAGGATTTCATGACCGGGAATCCGCCAGAGTTCAGAGGCGGGGGTGACCAGGGATGGCTCTAGCGTGGGAGCACGAGATTGAGTCGGCTTTTCGGGTTGCTCATGTGGACCCGAAAGACATGGTTGGGTATGCCACGTATCAGTTGAGAGGTGGGGCCTCATAGTGGTGGAGATCTATAGAGTCGTCTATGTCTGACTCGCGTGCGTATGCAATGTTCTGGGCACAGTTTAAGGCTATGTTTGAGATTCAGTATGCACCCCGTGACGAGCAGAGAGAGATGGAGCACCGCTTCCTCCATTTACAGAAGAGAGATCTCTCTGTACAGCAGTATGTGGACCGCTTTAACGAGTACTCCCAATTCACGCCGCAGCATGTGGATACAGAGAGGCGCAAGGCTGATGCTTTTGTTAACGGCCTGAGACCAGATATCGGGGAGTTTGTGGGGTTATAGGAGACGACGTCTTTCACCATAGCCTTAGATTTAACTCGTATGAGGGAGCAAGAGATCGAGAGGCAGCAGGAGCAGCCGCCCACCCAGAGGTAGCATACGGGGGCCTCCGAGCAGTCAGTTACTGGCGCGAGTCGAGAGAGCAGCAGCCCGAGCAGGGCCGTTATCAGGAGCAGGGTTCGGGATCGCATAGAGACATAGGGAGGGACAAAGGCAGAGATGGAGGTCGAGATGCCAGGGTCAGAGAGGTAGTCAGGCGGCCAGTTAGAGTAGTGTTGGGCAGGTGTCCTGGGCAGCGGGGAGTAGAGCTGACATTTCATCTGGGAGCGGGATTGTCTGAGGTGTCACCGCAGGCATGCCGGGCCTTGTGCTAGCGACCAGTTCCGGTGTTTCAGATGTGGTCAGTTCAGCCATACAGCTACAGCATGCACAGCCCCTGAGGTGTTATGCTTCCGATGTGGGAAGCCGGGCCATCGCACGAGAGATTGTCCAGAGGCAGCACCAGCAGTACCGGGGGCAAGCACGAGCGGTGCCAGAGCAGAGCCTTCTTCTTCCACTTCTCGCAAAGATGCAACACCGAGAGCCAGAGGCCGAGTGTTCCAGGCCACAGCTGAGGACGACAGAGATGCTCCAGATGTTGTTACGGGTACGTACATTCTGAATGGCTTGCGTGTGTGAGTCTTATTTGATTCTGGAGCCGATCACTCATATGTGTCAGTGTCATTTTGTGCTTATTTTACTGTCGCTCCTACTGTGTTATCTGTGCCATTGATTGTCGAGAGGATAGACGGGAGTACCACATTAGTGAGTCGTGTTTATCGAGATTGTGCACTCGAGATCGATACTCACTGATTCCTGATCGATTTACTGCCTATTGAGATCAGCAGCTTTGATGTGATCGTTGACATGGACTGGATGACAGCCCGTCATGCAGACATTCTTTATGCTAAGAAGATGATCAGGATACCGATTTTTGAGATTGAGACCGTGACAGTTTACGGGGAGAGGCCAAAGGGCGAGATTGGGATCGTCTCGATGGTTAGAGCTTAGAGATATGTGACTAAGGGTTGCGAGACCTTCCTGGCTTATGTGATTGACACCCAGAAGGAAAAGACAAAGGTAGGGGATGTACTTGTAGTGCGAGACTACCCTGAGGTATTCCTAGATGAGTTACCTGGGCTACCGCCAGATCGCCAGGTAGAGTTCCGGATCGACCTTATCCCTGGAGCGGTGCCGATTGTGAAGACGCCGTATAAGCTGGCACCTACTAAGATGCGAGAGATGATGACTCAGCTTCAGGAATTGCTGGATAGGGGATTTATCCATCCGAGCTCATCACCGTGGCGAGCACCGGTGTTATTCGTGAAGAAGAAAGACGGTACCATGCGAATGTGTATCGATTATCGAGAGCTGAATAAAGTGACGGTGAAGAACCGATATCCACTTCCGCGAATCGACGATTTATTCGATCAGCTACAGGGATCTAGCTTCTTTTCGAAGATTGATTTACGATCTGGATATACCAGCTGAAGGTCAGGGAAGAGGATGTGCCCAAGACAGCCTTCAGGATGCGCTATGGACACTATGAGTTTTTGGTCATGCCATTTGGACTGACTAACGCACCCGCAGCTTTCATGGATTTGATGAACAGGGTGTGTAGAGCCATGTTGGATCAATTTGTGATTGTGTTCATAGACGACATATTGATCTACTCGAGGAGCGCTGAGGAGCATGAGCAGCACTTGAGGGAGGTCCTCAGCGTGCTACAGAGAGAGAGACTATACGCAAAGTTTTCGAAGTGCGAGTTCTGGCTCCGAGAAGTGCAGTTCTTGGGCCATGTTGTGAGCAGTGAGGGCATCAAAGTGGATCCCGCAAAGATTAAGGCTATGATGAGTTGGGAGCAGCCTAAGACCATGCCAGAGATTCGTAGTTTCCTGGGATTAGCAGGCTACTACAGACGGTTTATTCAGAACTTTTCACAGATAGCCATGCCGTTGACAAGACTAACACGGCAGGGCGTACCATTCGAGTGGAATGACGAGCAGGAGACTGCCTCTGCCGAATTGAGAGCTCGATTATGACAGGCGCCGGTGTTGGCTTTGCCCGAGAGTACGGATGACTTCTCGTGTATTGTGATGCATCAAGGACGGGGTTGGGTTGTGTATTGATGCAGCGAGGCAAGGTGATTGCCTACGCTTCGAGGGAGCTGAAGACATATGAAGAGAATCATACTGTCCATGATCTTGAGTTGGATGCCATTGTGTTTGTGTTAAAGATATGGCGACATTATCTATATGGGTCCCAATTTGTGGTATATACTGATCACAAGAGACTCGAGTATCTATTCAGTCAGAAGGATTTAAACATGCGACAGAGATGCAGTTTAGAGCTCCTGAAAGACTATGATTGTGAGATACAGTATCATCCTGGGAAGGCGAACGTAGTAGCTGACTCCTTGAGCCGAAAGGCGTGTGTTCAGACAGTTACTTCCCGAGCTGTGAGACTCGAGATCACCTCTACCCTGATTGACATTCTGAGATTGGCACATATAGAGGGTTTGCGGGAGCAGAATGTGAAGAGAGAGAGGTTGGTGGGGCAGAAAGAGTCGTTGGTCTGGGATGGCCGAGGGATATATACGTTGAGAGACAGAGTTTGGGTTCCCAGAGTTGGGGACTTGCGACAATTGATCATTGATGAGTCGCATAAGTCGAGGTTGTCCATTCATCCTGGGAGCACCAAGATGTATCGAGATCTCACAGAATTCTACTAGTGTCCGGGTATGAAAAGAGATATGGGCGTTATGTCGAGCAGTGTATGACATGTTTGCGAGTTAAAAGTGAGAACCAGAAACCGCACGACCGTCTACAGCCACTAGAGATTCCCTAATGGAAGTGGTACCACATCGCGATGGATTTCATCATCCGACTTCCTCGTACTGTGCGTGGGAACGATATGATTTGGGTCATAGTGGACCGGTTGACTAAACGTGCGCACTTTATTGCTGTTCGGGGTACGATCACGATGGATCAGCTAGCGCGGCTGTATATTGATGAGATAGTGTCGCGGCATAGGATTTCGAAGCCGATTACTTCCGACCGCGATACTCGTTTCACTTCGCGGTTCTGGAAGAGCTTCAAGAGAGAGCTGGGTACCCGGGTTTAGCTGAGTACAGCTTACGGGCCTCAGACAGATGGACAGACTGAGCGCACCAATCAGACACTCGAGGATATGCTGAGAGCATGTTTCATAGACTTTAAGGGTAGTTGGGATGTGCATCTCCCGTTAGTTGAGTTTGCTTACAACAATAGCAACCACGCCTTGATTAAGATGGCACCGTTTGAAGCATTATATGGCCGTAAATGTCTAATCCTAGTGTCTTGGGATGAGGTCGGTGAGCGACCGATCAGTGGGCCCGAGCTACTTCAGGAGACGAGTGATAAAGTAGGCGCTATCCGGGAGCATATGCGTGTTGCAAAGAGCCGTCAGAAGAGTTATGCTGATTGCCGTACCTCCGAGCTTGAGTTTCGTGTTGGGGATCAGATGTTGCTGAAATTGTCTCCGTGGAAAGGGGTAATCCGATTCATGCTCCGGGGAAAACTGAATCCGAGGTATATAGGGCCGTTTGAGATCATTGCCAGGGTCAGAGATCAGGCCTACCAATTGAGACTACCGCCAGAGTTAGCCGATGTGCATGATTCGTTCCACGTGAGTCATTTGAGAAAGTGTTTGGCGAAAGAGGATCAGTACGTGCCGTTGTCAGTGAAAACTGTGGATGATCAGCTGAGATATGCCGAGCAGCCGGAGTTGATTACTGATCGCAAGATGAAGAAGTTGCGCAATAAGGAGATATCATTGGTACTCATTCAATGGAGACATCATAAGGGTACCAGCGTGACATGGGAGCCTGAATCCGATATGCGGAGCCGTTATCCTTTCCTGTTCCAGGGTCAGAGTTAGATTCCGGGACGAAATCTTTGTAAGGGAGAGGATTTGTACCACCCCGACTCCCGAGTAGGTACGTGTAATTATCCTATTGACCAATTATTTTATTGAGTATTGCGTTGGTCCAATCGCGTCCCGTGTAGTGGATTATACATGTCGGGACGGGGATTACATGGATCCGGGATATAAATTTAGTGGATAAACTATAATTATGGATTCACGGATTTAAATGGGAATTATTGATGTACATAATGGATTTTTAATATTGGGGTCGGGTATCGGTGTCGAACCCGCGATATAACCGGATCCGTATGTGTACGTATATGTGTGTGGAGTGTTCTTTCTTCTTTCATTTTTGTACAAAACCTAAGAAAAGTGTTGTGTGTGCGAATTTCTTGTGCTGGAGCAGAATCAAGACCAATTCAAGGGAACTGAGTTGCTGAAATTGATTATAACTTCCATCTTTCTGTTCTTCATAAGTTCAAGGTGAGTAATCTTCAAATTAAATCTGATTTTTGGGTATCAAGTGTCGTGAAATATTGGGAATTGGTATGTACGTGTTTTAGAAGAGTTTTGATAGCATTTGTATGAGTATATGTTGCTGGAATCGGGTTATAGGGATGAAATCATCCCTGGACAGAACATGAAATCGAACAGAGGGAGTTGTTCTTCGTTGTGAGCGCGGTCGCGACGCGCATAGCGCGGCCGCGTTGACCAGCTCGAGCGCGGGCCGCGACGGGGCCCAGTGCGACCGTGATCCGGCTCAGATGGGTAGGGTCGGTTTTGGGCTTTGCGGGTACTTTGGGTTGTATTTTGGTGTCCAATCAATTTCAATATCAGTTGTGGGATATCTGGGATTAATCTGGGGAGAAATACTGTGTGTACAGGGATTGTCCGAGATCTTTACGGGCCGGGTTCGGATCAGAGAATTAGGGAGATTGTGCGGGGTGATCCAGGAGAGTACACGAGTTCTTTTCAAAGGGCCTACTTTTATCGAGTCAAAATATGTGTATATGTTACTGTGATCGTGTTTTGGGCACCACGAGCTGCCCCTCAGGTATGATCCTTCCTTCTTTATATGTGATATATGCATGAGATCCATTATAGTGTGATCAGGATGAGTTATCGCGAGAGTTGTGTAGCTCCGTTTAACCCTGTGCAGGGTTCCCATATATATATATATATATATATATATATATATATATATATATATATATATATATATATATATATATATATATATATATATATATATATAGATTGAGGTTCTATGGGGCACCATATGCATCGGGAACCAATTGGGAACCAAAAATGCCTTGCTTGTTTACAAAGGGTGCATTAAGGGCATTTTGGAAATGCTTAATAATATATTGTTAAATTATAAGATTTAATTTAATATTTATCATTTGTTTAGGAAACTAAATAAAATGATCAACCACCTTTCCATAAATCCATCCCATTTTCTCTCTCTTTCCCTTTCTCTTTCATGGCTAGCCTCTCTCCATCTCTCTTTCTCTCAACCAGTTTTCACAAGACAACCACTACTACTACCGCCAGACCCAGCACCACCATCGCTGTCCACCGTCGGTATGCAACTCTGCACCATACCTGTGCATCGATGTTGACGAGAATTTGCTTGCGTCTGTTGATCATGGTTTTTGAGTATCAGTTTTTTCACAAACAGTTCATTCTACGATTCTGTATCATGCTTATGGCTAGTCAAAGAATTCTAAGATTCTTTATTAATGTTGGTGGTTATTGCTTCCAAGAAATAGTTGGAGCATATGGTATTGGTTGTTTCAAACATGATGCACAACAGCAATGCATCACGACAATGATGAACACATTGAAGACGTTGATGAACACGTTTAAATTTCAGAGATGCATCACGAAATTAACACGTTTAAATGTCGAAATGCATCACGATTTTGGTGATGCATAATGATGGAACAAAGACGAGGATGAATATGGTCGAAATGCATCATGTTTGAAATTGAATTGGATGAAGATGCATCGCGTTTAGACGAATCCAATAAATTGGATGAAGATGCATCATGTTTGTTTAGATTTGGATAGAATATTTTCTGAATTCAAGCATCTTCCGATTTTGCCATTCCGCGCGCGAGAAGTTATGCACCCGTGCACCCATTTTCAAGTTAATTACCCTTTTGCCACTAGAATCTGAACCATTAAAATTCAAGATCTAACGGTGCATACAGGTTCCCAAAGTACACAATGCATACAAGTGCCCCATAGAACCTGACCCTATATATATATATATATATATATATATATATATATATATATATATATATGTATATATATATATGTATATATATGTATGCGGTCGTTACACCTGTTAGCCTCCACGGGCGTGGCTTGGCTCCAGGGGGGAGGGATTCCTCAATTGAGATGATAATCTCTTTCTGTATTGTATCTCAAGTGTCTCTGATTAGAGGCTTGTTGGCGTGTGATATGCCGCGTAGAGTAGAGTTACCATGTGACGTGCGTTATGTGCTTAGTGCTGTGTCTAACCCTTGTATACTCACGAGCTGCGAAGCTTACGTATTCGAGTCTGATGTGTGTAACAAGAGTGCCGAAGATAGGACCGCTAGCTCTTGAGCGAAAATAGGAGTGTGACTTTGCTGTTTCCGAGAGATTCGGCGTTTTGTTGATTGTATGTGATTACTCTATTAGGAACTTTGGGATGAATTGTATCGGGTCTGTATGTGAATATTCGGGTTCGGGTTTGGTCCTGTATGCTGGGTAAACCGTTAAACAGAGTCGTTTATGTTTTGTGAAATGTTTTAATTAATCCGTGTTTGTGTAAACCTTAACATTGTGATATGGATTTAATTGCGTTAATGCCACCTGCGTATTGTAAATGACGTGGCTTTTAGCTGGGTTTAGAGGGTGTTACACTCATTGTAGAATGTTAACCGAATTATTCGTGATAGAAAAGGCTGTGTCTGAGGATTTGCCCATACAGATCCTTAACTTGAATACCGCATGGTTTACAAGGTGTACGATGGTAGGGCTAGTTTTTGAACGTACCGAGAGAGGTTTCCAAATTCGTTGTCCAAAAACCTCTAAAGTAACGCAAATCCCATTCACTGCACCCGATAACCCTGAAGGACAAAACAACAAAGAGGATGAAAGATCATGGGAAAAAGTAACAATCGAAGACTTGATGAGATCTCAAATCAACATTCTGAAGGACGTCATGGGTAGCATACTAAATGCAAACAAAGAATTGGTGAAGAATATTGAAAAGTTGCAAGAGGAGCAAAAACATGCGAAGCTGTTTCAAAGTCACTCAGACTGGCTCACCAATCTTCAGATCACTGTTGGAGAGTTGGAAGAGATTGTCACACCTCGGACCGAATGATGATTTTATAACTATTTGAGTATTTATTTTGATTACGCTTACTAAAACATTAAGTATGTTTTGAATTATTTCTGATGTGGTGATTTATTTTGTTTGGTTTGATTATTTACATTTATTTGGATTGTAATAGTATTTTATTTTTATTTTAAAGTGTTATATTTATTTAAGTTGAATTATAAAAGTTAAATTTTGTTTGTTTAATTATTTGTTTGTTTAAGTTTAATTATTATGGATAAGGAATATGTACCGATCTATCTTTCTATGTTCTTAACCGATAAATTAATTTTGATGTGACGAGGACGTCACAAAAGTCTAAGTTGGGGAGGGTAGGTTATAACGATAAAAATTAATTAATTAAATTAGCTCTCATAAAAATTTTTAGACTACATTCCATATCAAAATTAGAAAGATTTACAGCCCTGCGCTCCAAAACAGTAAAAAAAAATGAAATTTTAACAGAGTTGGGCGGGGGGGGGGGGGGGGGGGCGCATGCCCTGCTCCCCATCGACTTAAAATCCAGATTTGAGCCCCATTTCACCATTTTCACAACCCTAGAACAATAGGTTACGCTTGGGTGTGCGGCTCTCTCCCAAAATCATCAATTTTGTGCCCAAAATTTGCAAATTTAAGCTTCAAAACACCTATATTTTCACAAATATCAAAGATCTAGACTAGAAATCACCTCTTTGTGGGTAGTTTCATCCATTTTGAATATTTTTGGGTAGAGAAAATGTGGATGAAAAAAAGCTAGATTTGTACCAAGTTAAGCTTCCAATCACCAAGGTTAGTGTTTTTATTGAGTTATTACAACTTATTTCATACTTTTTGAGCAAAAATGAAAGCTTGAGCTTCATGGTCATCCATGGAGTTTTCTTGGTGATTTTGACTTTTTAGAGTCAAAGTATGTGAAATATGAATTTGATGATATCCTTGATGTATGCTTTATGAGATATATGTTTATTTGTTATGTTTGTTAATTTGTCATGGTTAATTTGTAGAAATTAATTAGGATTTATAAAGTTGGTTGCCTAAATGTGTATATATTGTTAAAATTATAAACTTGAGTGATTAGCTTAAAAATAAATCCTATGTGCTAAATGGTTTTTATTGAAAACATGATATGTGTTTAGTGCTTAAAATAATGACAAATTATAGACTATATATACAGGATGCAAAATGTGAGCGTAAAAGATTGTGTGTATAAATATATATATATATATATATATATATATATATATATATATATATATATATATATATATTTGAATCTTTTAAGTAAGCGTAATCGTGCAAATTTCAATTATAGGTTACATTATTTAATTTATCTCATACATATTGTGGTTGGTTGGCACAAATTGTAGATGTCGAGAAGAACGAGACAGCGAACCCAAAATATTAATGTCCCGATAGATTGGTCTCCAAACCTCCTATTATCCCACACCCCGAACACATTAGAACACACTTGTTTTTGTATAAGAAATATTCAAATAAAGTGTTGACTGAAAAAAGATTTAAGAGGAGTGATTTCGAGAACTACGGGATCCCATACCTTTTTGACTATTTGGGGGTGGGAAAGTGTGTTAGATATGGGCAGCAATAATATTTATCAGTCCGATGTAGTTGAGTGGATGTCTACCCTACGGAGGGAGACAGGTCGTTCACCGAACGACTTTAGGTTGATAGGTACCGTCCATGGTAGGGACGTGGCGATGGATGCACAAATCCTTCGCCAATTATTTAATTTAGATACTGGGGTAGGCTACGAAGGGTCTAACCAGCAGGGGTACGAGTATAGGAATGAGGCCCAATTGGCCTTCACAGATATGACTTCGTCAGCGGAGTGTACAGAGCAGGTTAATAGAGTTTTTATCCCATCCATTTTGGAGTCCGAGTCCTCCACTTCCTTCAGCCGAAAGGATTTATCTCCGAGGTTTAAGGTGCTTCACAATATTCTTGTAAATAACATCTTACCTCGCGATAGTGACCTGACCAAAGTCAGGCATAGGGATATCACAGTCCTTCACGCCCTTCTTAAGGGTAGGCCCAGTTTGTCCTTTGTGTGGACAATTATGAATGATTTATGGGCTATGTACGACACAAGAGAGAGGACGATCATCCCCCATGCTTGGGTGATCTCCATGTTCCTTGAGAGGACGGGCTCACTTTCATCCGATTCCCTGCTATCCCCCATTTCGGCGATGTTCGTTACGGCTGTCATGTTCCCTACCTTGATTTCTAGGGAAGTTGACGAAAGGTTCTAGATATTCGACAAAGAGACAAATGAGTCGTATATCGAGGACTATACTGAGGATGAGAGGAGAGAGAGAGAGATGAGAAGGTCGCCAATGAGGTGGGAGTTCGGCATGCTGAGCCGAACCCAGGTGCGTCTACCTCACGCAATCGAGGTAATGACAGTTTTGATTTTGACCGCATGATGAGGCGGATTGAGGATATAACAGTGGGTCAGGGTGAGTTTCGAGAGGATGTGACCTAGAGGCTAGATGAGATGAATGGGCGTATGATCCATATTTATGACAGGGTCGATCACTTTGGAGGTCGGGTAGATCAGTTATAGGATGGGCAGAGAGCCCTCACATACCAAAATGCCTACTACCAGCACCATGACTGGGCATATTCGGAGGGAGTCCGACATCACGAGGACTCCATAGCCGGTATGCCATAGCAGTCTTATGAGGATTACACGATTCCCGACTAACAAGCCTATAACCCTGCCGTAGATACTTATCAGCGCTATCCGGCGCATGGCAGGCAGGACCTCCCATACACGATGCCTCCTCACTTGGTTCCGCCGACTGCACAGTTCACCCATGGCCAAAACCCGTGTACCGATTTCTTCAACAACATCTTCGGTCCTCCTCCGCGGCCTCCTCCATTTGAATGATCGGGTATTATCCTTCCTTATTCTTTACTTTTCTGTCTTTTATTTTATTTTGTTATGCATTTTATTTCTTTATCGTAATTTTCATTTATTTTAAGTTTTTAGCTGAGTCTTATTTAGAGTTTATATGGTTTTTCATTTATTCCCCATTTGAGTATTGTTTTCCGATCAGGCCGTGAAACATGATGATACTTAGAAAATACATGTGCGATGGAATTGGCTAGTGTTGACAGGATATTTTTTAATTAAGAAAAGAGTCGTAGTAATAATTAAAATTTTTGCCATGTAAAATGAATTCAAGTACATTAAAATTAATTTGGGCTTGAATATAAGTAATGTGTCAAAAGATTTTGGAAATTCATGCAATAAGGGGGAGAACTTAATCATGATTTAGCCTCAAAAGTAAGTTAATTGTAGTTTAGATGGTTCGGGAAACTAAGTCCGTAGGGGTACCACTCATGCCTAATCCCCTAAAACCATTTGATTTGGGAGCAGTTGACCGAAATCTCGTTACATGGAGCATCTAGCTAATATAGTGAAAAGAATATAGATAGAAGCATGGTGTTAAAAAGAAAAAAAAAAATTTGTCGTAAACATGCAAAGAGGAAAAGGATGGTTGGAAGACCCACATGTTTTAAGTATCGTAACCTTGAGCTAAAAGGGTATTTTCAAAAGTGAGATACATTATATAAATTCTAAGAAAACTATATTTTAACTGAAAATGTCTTCCATTTACATGCTAAGAATTTTAATGCATTAGTACGAAGGCTAGCTTGACATAAAATTCCTAGACTCACTGCCAATACATGCTCGTTACTTAGTTAGTTCTGATTCCAAAAGCTTGTTTGGGGACGACCAAGAGTTAAGTTGGGGAGATTTGATAAGTCTATATTTTATATGGTTTTTGAGTCATATTATGATCATTTTAAGCACCGATACTTTGTAAAATCCATATTATTACTCCAAGTTTGTATTTCAGGGCCAAGATGTTAAAAAGAAGCAATCCGAGAGAATTCAGAGCAAACCGGGCTAAGGGGGGGCGCAGGCCTGCGCCACCCTGCGCTCCACATAGCGTCCAAACTGTCCAAATACGTTCCAGCACATGACAGCTAAACCCTAGCCGCATCCGGACGCAGGGTGGTGGCGCATGCCTGTGCCTGGCCTGCGCTAGTGCGGTGCAAAAACGTGTTTCACAGCCTGTGGAACCCTAATCTCGACCTCCCTATAAATACAAGGCAAGGGGCAGCTTTGGAGAGAGTCCCGACGTGTGTGAAAGTGTGCCGAAGCCCTGCCGGAGTGGATCTACGATACGAGAACGAAGACGGTGATTCGCAAACTACCCAATGGCTCAGATCTATGGTTTTGACGAGCATACGATGAGCGGCTAATCCCATTAGCCGTTTGCGAAGGATCTACGGCTAAGCTTACTCTTTTTTAATTTCTTATGTTTTGATGTATTCGTATTAAGCGAGATCTATTATGTGTATGCAAATGATAAACATTTGGCTATGATTATGATTATGCGTTGCGATTGGTAAAAGCAAGATAGTTTATCGTAGTGTTATTATTCGTACCGAGTCCATTAGTTTAGGGATTAAGACGAGTATTAATGTTGCATACGCTTTGCCGAGAGTTATTGGTTAAAAAGCGTTTGATTAATTTAGTCGCGCAATTGATTATGTCTATGTCATTGTTGCATGAAATTATAGTGAATAATACTTATGTCGTGGTGATTCCGTGAATGGTTATTCGTCTCTTGATTGTTTATCTTCTTCGTTAGTTAATTCGTTCTTAATTTTAGTTACAAAGCAATAGCAAACCATTACTCTAAACAAATCATTCAAATCCACAAATTCACAATTTAAATGCTTTCAATAAACTTATAAGGCTAATAACCTAATCCTAATTATGACCACACTCCCTGTGGATTCGACCCTTACTTCTCTAGCTAAATAGTGGATTTAAGGACTAAGTCTGCGGGTCACAACGACGACCCGTCAACCATTTCGCAGTTCAAACCAGTGTGTGATTAACACTTGTTAATATATACATACAAACATTGAGAAAAAGTGTGTTGAATTTTAATTAACTGTATTCACCCCCCTCTACAGTTTACTGCAACATATTGGGACCTACAAGTCTCCCACTTGTGTAAGACAAAAATTTTGGTTCATTGGTCTAAGGAGGTCCCTAGCTAGACAATTAGATTAATCATATTATGTAACACCCCTCCCGATCCCAGAAATGCCACGTCAACATAATATCATAAGTGGCAATAACGCAACGGATCTATAACATACGTGTCATAGGATAATACAGATTACGGCTAATTAAAACTTTAAACACATAGATGATAACATATGATTACATTCCAAAATATTCGCAAATCCTGTTTAAAACCACATACATCCCAAAACAACTATCACAGATTGTTCTATACAAACATGAAACCATTACGAATCTTCAATCCATCTCGGATCTACCTTGGCTGCGGCTGAGATCCCTTCTGATTCCCTGAACATGTTAGACTCGAATACATGAGCTATAAAGCCCGTGAGCACACGAGGGTTGACACTGCACATAAACACATAGCACATAGCACATAATCCATGTCCCTATCCCGATAGCCCAACACGCATCTCAACTATAAAGCACAAGTATGAGATCGGAATAGTACACAAGCCCTGTGGGGACCCTTCCCCGGCTGACACACAGCACACAGCAGTGAGCAGCAATAACCCTGTAGCACAGGAGCGACCCGGCTACAGGCCCTGCCGTATATATACGCCCCAAGGACTGTTAGGGATAGTCAACCCGGACGATCCCTTTCGCGACTCACTGTCCGTACGGAACACATCACGGACCCCTGGGATCGATCTCACATCTCATACATAACCCGTATAAGGAAATAGAATATAGCTGAGGTTCACGTCCCTGTCTCATATATATAACACGCACAAGTATAGCTACACGGCTAAACATAAAAGATGGCGCGCGTTTAGAAAAGTCTCGAGTACTCACTTGACTGATTTCCCGAGGACTGAATACTCTGATCGAATCCGGTTCGAGATCCGCTAGTCCCTCTAATCACACGAGAATCCCACACGTATAATCACAATCTAACCGATATACACACAATCATATTGACCCAAACTTAATTCGAACCCGAAAACCATACGGAACCGAAACTCGATCAATAACCGAAACCCGACCCAAAACCCGACTCAATTTAACCCCAACGAGACCTCAGACCCAAACAAAACCCAACCCGAGCAATCCTAAAGGAACCCGACAGAATTCCGACCCAAACTCATTTCATAATACTAAACTCGGATTTTCACTACAGGCTGTTGGTCGCGTCGCGGACCCCCTGGTGGTCGCGCCGCGACCCCGCGAAAACCACATAGATGACCTGCGATTTGAGCTCTGCCCAGGAGTGCCAAAACTCCTTTACACACGATTTCAGCATCAAATAAGCATACAAAATCAGTACATAATAACTCCTTTACGACCTCATAACCAACCCCTACCAATTCATAACATACAACAAGAGATTAGAGGTCAAATTCATGGAGTCTTACCCTTGAAGCTCAAGAACACTCAAAGGAAGAAGATGATGAAGTTAAAATCCAATTTACACAATCATATCTGGATTGAAGGGTTGCTTCTGCTGGACTTCTTCACAAGAACACACACATAACACACTTTTTAGGGATTTAGAATGGATAAGGAGAAAAGAAGATAAGCACATATGTACGTCCTTATCTCAACCGGTCCTAAATCCAATAACCCGACCCGATATCACATTTTAACCATTTATACCCATTTAACCCATTTAATCCCGCAGTCCCAAAAACATAATCCGTTCATTAAAATTTATAACCCGATGACACGCAAGCCCGATCCCGACACGTATCAATCCACGAAACGGGATATAATTGGACCAACCCAATATTAATAAATTATTTATCCACTAAAATAATTCCACGTACCAGGTCGAAAAGACGGATGTTACAAATCCTCCCCTCTTAAAGAGATTCCGTCGCGGAATCTAACTCGAGCTTTGGAACAGGTGAGGATATCTCGATCGCATTTCTGACTCGGGCTCCCAGGTAGCGTTGGTACCCTTATGGTGTCTCCACTAAACGAGTAACAAGGCAATCTCTTTATTTCGCAACTTCTTGATCTTTCTATCGGTAACGGCCTCGGGCTGTTCCACATATCGCAGCTGATCAACGACTGTAATCTCAGATAAGGGAACATACTGGTCATCTGTAGCCAGACACTTCTGGAGATGACTCACATGAAAGGTATCATGCACACCGACCAACTCTGAAGGCAATCGTAGTCG
Source organism: Centrapalus pauciflorus (assembly GCA_020465985.1). Taxonomy (NCBI): domain Eukaryota; kingdom Viridiplantae; phylum Streptophyta; class Magnoliopsida; order Asterales; family Asteraceae; genus Centrapalus; species Centrapalus pauciflorus. The sequence goes on along the minus strand of JAANYP010002120.1, from coordinate 249,379 downwards.
GTAGGCCTGATCCCGGACTCTCTCAACAATCTCGAACGGTCCGATATACCGTGGACTCAGCTTCCCACGATGTCGGAATTGGATGATCCCTTTCCACGGCGACACCTTAAGCAATACTCGGTCCCCAACACTGAACTCTAGCTTTTTTAGATGGCGATCGGCATAGTTCTTTTGACGGCTCTGGGCGACTCTCATATGTTCCCAAATCACGGCCACCTTATCACTAGTCTCCTGGAGTAGCTCCGGCCCGCTAATAGGTCGCTCACCGACCTCGCCCCAACACACTTGGGTCAGGCACTTGCGCCCATATAGTGCCTCAAACAGAGCCATTTTGATCGTGGCGTGATAGCTATTATTGTAGGCGAACTCGACCAATGGCAAATGCACATCCCAATTACCACCGAAGTCGATAGCACACGCCCGCAACATATCCTCGAGGGTCTGATTGGTGCGCTGGTCTGCCCGTCAGTCTGCGGTCTGTACGCCGTACTCAGCTGAACCCTGGTGCCCAATTCCCGCTGGAAACTCTGCCAGAATCGAGACGTAAACCTCATATCCCTGTCCGAAGTAATAGACATCGGAATCCCATGTCGTGATACCACCTCGTTGATATGTAGTCTCGCTAATTGATCCATGGTGATAGTGCCCCGGATGGCTAAGAAGTGCGCACTCTTCGTTAGTCGATCCACTATAACCCAGATCATATCGTTCCCGCGGACCATGCGTGGAAGTCTTAAAATGAATTCCATCTTAATATGGTACCACTTCCACTCGGTGATCTCTAACGGCTGTAGATGCCCGTGCGGCTTCTGGTGCTCAGCTTTGACCCTGAGGCACGACATACACTGCTCAACATATCGGCCAACATCTCTTTTAATTCCTGGCCACCAGTAGAAATCACGGAGATCACGATACATTTTGGTACTCCCCGGATGCACAGATAGCCTCGACCGATGCGACTCATCAATAATCAACTGCCGCAAGTTCCCAACCCTCGGGACCCAAACCCTATCATGAAACACATACAACCCTCGATCATCCCTGATCAACGAATCAAGCTGCCCAGTGAAACGCTCCCGCTTTACATTATCACCCCGCAGGCCCTCCTGCTGTGCTAATCTCAGACTATCAGTCAATGTCGAGGTAATCTCAAGCCTTGAAACCCTGGATATCACAGTTTGGCCGCATGCCCTACGGCTCAGCGCGTCAGCTACCACATTAGCCCGGCCCGGGTGGTACTGAATCTCACAATCGTAGTCCTTGAGCAACTCAAAGCTACGGCGCTGTCGCATATTCAGATCTTTCTGGCTAAACAGATACTAAAGACTCTTATGGTCGGTATACACGATAAACCGAGACCCACACAGATAATGGCGCCAAATCTTCAACGCGAACACAATAGCGTCCAACTCTAGATCATGCACGGTATGGTTCTCCTCATAAGTCTTCAGCTGGCGGGAAGCATACGCGATCACTTTCCCTCGTTGCATCAGAACACAACCCAACCCTGACCCTGAAGCATCACAGTATACCACGAAGTCGTCAGTACCCTCCGGCAAGGCCAACACTGGAGCCTGACATAACTGGGTCTTCAGCTCTCTGAACGCACACTCTTGCTCCTCGGACCATTCGAACGGAACGGACTGCTGTGTTAATCTCGTCAACGGCAAGGCAATCCTCGAAAAGTCCTGGATGAAGCGCCTATAATACCCGGTGAGACCCAGAAAACTACGAATCTCTGGCACTAATCTCGGAGGCTCCTAGCTCATCACTGCTTCAATCTTGGCCGGATCCACTTTAATGCCCTCGGCACTGACCACATGACCCAAAAACTGAACTTCCTGAAGCCAAAATTCGCACTTGGAGAACTTCGCGTACAATTTCTCCCTGCGCAGCACTGTCAAAACCTCTCGGAGGTGCTGCTCGTGGTCTCCCGCACTCCTCGAGTAGATCAGGATGTCATCGATGAACACGATCACGAATCTATCCAACATAGCTCTACACACCCTGTTCATCAAATCCATGAAAGCGGCGGGTGCTTTGGTCAATCCGAATGGCATGACAAGGAACTCGTAGTGCCCATAACGAGTCCGGAACGCTGTCTTCGGCACATCTTCATCCCTGACACTCAACTGATGGTACCCAGATCGCAAGTCAATCTTGGAGAAGAAGCTCGAGCCCTGGAGCTGATCAAACAGGTCATCAATACGTGGAAGAGGATAACGATTCTTCACTGTCACTTTGTTCAACTCCCTGTAGTCGATACACATCCGCATGCTGTCGTCCTTCTTTTTCACGAATAATACTGGCGCACCCCACGGCGACGAACTAGGACGGATGAATCCACGATCCAGAAGCTCCTGCAACTGAGACATCAACTCTCGCATCTCTGTCGGTGCCACCCTATAAGGCGTCTTAGCAATCGGCACCGCCCCTGGAACAAGATCTATACGAAACTCCAATTGGCGATCTGCCGGTAACCCAGGAAACTTCTCTGGGAATACCTCAGGGAACTCACGAATCACCGGAATATCCTGTAAGGTCTTCTTTTCCTTCCTCGCGTCAACTACATAAGCTAGGAAGGTCTCGCATCCCTTAGACACATATCTCCCGTGCGATGCTCCCCATACACGATAACACTCTCACTGTCAGAAATGGGTATACGGATGATCTTCTTAGCGCACAGAATATCAGCCCGTCTGGCAGTCAACCAGTCCATACCCACAATCACGTCGAAGCTACTAATCTCAATCGGCAGCAAATCGATCGCAAACTGATGATAATCTATCTCTAACACACAGTCCCGATAAACCCGACTCACTAACATAAAACTCCCGTTAACCCTCTCGACAACAAAAGGAACAGACAAAGGAGAAGAAGACACACTAAAATACGCACAAAAGATAACAAACACATAGGAGCGATCGGCCCCGGAATCAAATAATACACGAGCTCGAAGTCCGTTAAGGATATACGTACCCGAAACAACATCTTTGGCATCCCGCGCCTCCTTGGCTGTCGCCTGAAACACACGTCCTCGGCCCCTTGGAACAGACTCATGACGGCTGGACGATGACGGCTCCGCCCTGGCTCCACTCGAGCTAGCCCCCTGAACTGCAGGCCCCGGCTCCAGACAGTCCCTAACACGGTGCCCCGGCCTCCCACAACGAAAGCATAGCGGCTCGGGAACTGTACAAACTGATGCGGCGTGGCCCCGCTGGCCGCACCTGAAGCAACGCGGTTGCTCGGATAAACACTGTCCTGAATGACGCAGGTGACATTTCGGGCACTCCCGATCCACGTACGAACTCTCAACACGGCTACCGGATGCTTGGGACCCCTGTCCCACACTGCTCTGACTCTGAGCCCCCGATCCCTGACTCTGGCCCTGTCGTCTCGATCTACGATCTCGGCCCCGGTCCCTATCACGTCTCTGACCCAACCCTTGCCTTGAACCCTGCCCTGAGAACTGCCACTGGTCCAGACGCTGATCACTGGGAGCGTCCCTGGAGGATCTCCATACACTGGCCGGCTGCTCGGATGTCCCGATACGCTGTCTCTGAGAAGAGGGCTGCTCCCTCTGCTTAAGAATCTCCCGCTCCCTCATGCGGGCCATCTCAAGAGCTCTGGCAAACATAGGGGTATCATGCAGCCCCACAAACTCTCGCATAGCGGATCGAAGCCCATCGATAAACGCATCAGCCTTACGGCTCTCCGTATCAACATGCTGAGACGCGAACTCTGAATAATCATTAAAACGGTCGACGTACTGCTGAATAGTCATATTACCCTGCTGCAAATGCAAAAATCGGCGCTCCATTTCTCTTCTCTCATATCGAGGAATGTACTGAAGCTCGAACATAGCTCTAAACTGCTCCCAGGTCATGGCATATGCGGCGGACTCGGTCATCGATGACTCAATCGATTTCAACCATTGCGAAGCCCCGCCCCGTAGCTGATAAGCGACATAACTAACCATATCCCTGGGATCCACGTGGGCCACTTGGAACACAGCCTCAATCTCACGTTCCCATGCGATGGCCGCCCGCGGCTCACCGTCACTCCGAAACTGCGGCGGAGCCCCTGTCATAAAATCATTGAAAGACCCGCCCCGCTGCGAAGATGACGAAGATCCACCCCCTGATTCAGTATCGGTATGCCGAACAACTGGCCCCAAACTCTGACCCTGTTCCCTTTCTTGCTCTTTCTGCTGCCTGTAAAACTCGGTAAGAACCTCTAGCAGCTCTGATTTGCGGATATACTCGTCACTGGACGGCTTACCCGCGCCCAAACCTTCACCCTGATCTGCCATATTAATCTGCACAAAACAAAATGATTAAGCACAAGGGATAAAACACCCAGCGTTATACACTAAGCCAGGTCGGTTAATCCACTAATATAATCGCAAAACGATCCCCCATGGACCGGAACAAGGCCTAAGTTAAGCATCCACTAATGATACTCAAGCTTCAAACCACAAGCTCTGATACCATGCTGTAACACCCCTCCCGATCCCAGAAATGTCACGTCAACATTATATCATAAGTGGCAATAACGCAACGGATCTATAACACACGTGTCATAGGATAATACAGATTACGGCTAATTAAAACTTTAAACACATAGATGATATCATATGATTACATTTCAAAATATTCGCAAATCCTGTTTAAAACCACATACATCCCAAATCAACTATCACAGATTGTTCTCTACAAACATGAAACCATTACGAATCTTCAATCCATCTCGGATCTACCTCGGCTGCGGCTAAGATCCCTTCTGATTCCCAGAACATGTTAGACTCGAATACATGAGCTATAAAGCCCGTGAGCACACGAGGGTTGACACTGCACATAAACACATAACACGTAGCACATAATCCCTGTCCCTATCCCGATAGCCCAACACGCATCTCAGGAATAAAGCACAAGTATGATATCGGAATAGTACACAAGCCCTGTGGGGACCCTTCCCTGGCCGACACACCGCACATAGCAGTGAGCAGCAATAACCCTGTAGCACAGGAGCGACTCGGCTACAGGCCCTGCCGTATATATACGCCCCAAGGACTGTTAGGGACAGTCAACCCGCGCGATCCCTTTCGCGACTCACTATCCGTATGGAACACATCACGGACCCTTGGAATCGATCTTACATCTCATACATAACATGTATAAGGAAATAGAATATACCTGAGGTTCACGTCCCTGTCTCATATATCTAACACGCACAAGTATAGCTACACGGCTAAACATAAAAGACGGCGCGCGTTTAGAAAAGTCTCGAGTACTCACTTGACTGATTTCCCAAAGACTGAATACTCTGATCGAATCTGGTTCAAGATCCGCTAGTCCCTGTAATCACACGAGAATCCCACACGGTCAATCACAATCCAACCGATATACACACAATCATATTGACCCGAACGTAATTCGAACCCGACAACCACACGGAACCGAAACTCGATCAATAACCGAAACCCGACCCAAAACCCGACTCAATCTAACCCCAACGAGACCTCAGACTCAAACAAAACCCAACCCGAGCAATCCCGAAGGAACCCGACACAATTCCGACCCAAACTCATTTCATAAGACTAAACTCCAAATTTCGCTGCAGGCTGTTGGTCGCGCCACGGACCCCTTGTGGTCGCGCCGCAACCCCGCAAAAACCCCATAGATGACCTGCAATTTGAGCTCTGCCCAGGAGTGCCAAAAATCCTTTACACACGATTTCAGCATCAAATAAGCATACAAAATCAGTACATAATAACTCCTTTATGACCTCATAACCAGCCCTTACCAATTCATAACATACAACAAGAGATTAGAGGTCAAATTCATGGAGTCTTACCCTTGAAGCTCAAGAACACTCAAAGGAAGAAGATGATGAAGTTAAAATCCAATTTACACAATCAACTCTGGATTGAAGGCTTGCTTCTGCTGGACTTCTTCACAAGAACACACACATAACACACTTTTTAGGGATTTAGAATGGATAAGGAGACAAGAAGATAAGCACATATGTACGTCTTTATCTCAACCGGTCTGAACCCAATATCCCGAACCCGATATCACATTTTCACCATTTATACCCATTTAACCCATTTAATCCCGCAATCCCAAAAACATAATCCGTTCATTAAAATTTATAACCCGATGACACGCAAGCCCGATCCCGACACGTATCAATCCACGAAACGGGATATAATTGGACCAACCCAATATTAATAAATTATGTATCCACTAAAATAATTCCACGTACCAGGTCGAAAAGACGGATGTTACATATTATAAGTGCTCTTATGTTTAGAGTGATATTCTCACATAAATATGCCATTTATAAAGAATACTAGATTAGTCCTTTTGTAACAAATAAAACTTGAACACTTAGATTATGGTTCTTTTCACACTTAGATGTTTCTCAATCTTTCGATCTCAACTAATCATCTAACAAATAAAATTTGACCACATCAAAGCTTATCCGAGCTTGGCCATGCATTTATATCAGTCTCAATCGTCGAAGGGCCCGTAAATTTCATTCTAACTAAAAAAATCTGCAAATCCCATATTAACTACTTTCACTCCTAAGTCATGACTCCCACTGAATATGACCTCGACCCGTTGTGACTTCTCAGTGACGAACAAGTTAGGTTAATACAAGAGGCATCATTAAGCATATTTGGTATCTTATGTATCTCAAGTATTGAGGACAATCCTAGTTGACTTGACTCACGACTAACTGGCTCTATGAATTTATTTCAATGCGGGTCTTCCAATAATTGTTCGCAACAATTAGTAGTGAATGTTTGGTTTCGACTACCCTGATATGTTTATCACTTATAGACATCACCGATATTTAACATATATCTTAAAACCTTATCGTTGTTCTTACGACAATAGGCGGTCATGGAACATTCAGAATAAATCGAATTTATTCTTGGATTTTTAAATCACGAAAATTAGAACAACATTATATAAATTATGCAATCAATTATCTTTCATAACATCACGTAAAATGACATATTTAATGTTACTGAGTTTTATTAAATCAAAATACTGTATAAACCATTATTTTAAAATCATTAGTCCCAAAGATCTACTATGACACTAATGTTTGACTTGGGAATATGATTTGGTTAGTGGGTCTTCCATACCATCGCCAGTTGGAATCTTTATTTTCATAAAGTCATCTCTTCCACTGACCTCAGGCACCACGTAGGTGGTTTGGTATGTATCTAGTCCTAAGATAAGCTCTTGGTTTCTTAGCTTATGTGATGAGTCCATAGTTATCACAGTCTACTTCAATTGATTCAGAGATATTAGTCATAACTCCTAATTCTGTAACGAGGTTATTAAGTCAGACCTCTTCTTTTGTCGCATTTGACGCTATAATATACTTTGTTTCTGTAGTCAAATTAACGACAATGTCTTACCTCTTGCTTTTCCAACTCATTGCACTATCGTTCAAGGTGAATACTCAAACCCATATTTCAATCACTCGTTTAAACCACAATCATCAATATATAAATCCCAAGAACTTAGTAAGGCTAAAATGCAACTAAACCATCAAAATCCATTAAGATTCATCAACGTCCATACGTGATTATCTATCAAAAGATACCGAACCACACAAGCCTATCCATCACTACAACATATATGCCATTTAATGACTAAAGCTTTTACATACTGAAATAAATTTAGTCACTAAAAATTCATAAAAAGCCTATTCTGACTAAAGTTTAAAGTAGCTGAAAATTAAAAAAAAATCAGATATAGAAATTAAAATTAAAACCTCATACGCATCGCCATTAAAATTGAAAAACTTATGTCTCTTTACGTCTCTGTGTCTGCTAAACTTCTCATATGCATCGCCATTGAACCTTCGCTTCACTCCACCGCTGCTTCAGCTGCGATTCTCCGCCATCGCCTCTGATCGATTGAACCTCGCCCACGACTCTGCTCGGTTTCACTCCGGCCCGACGTCCGCTCCTGTTGCACATCCACAACTACGATTCTAGCCCTAACTTTGCGATTTTTATATCAGGTACGATTTCTCGCTTTATTGTTGTTTACCATTCGGTTGATGTCATTGATGTTTGTTGTGAACTCGTTTATTAGTTGAGCTTTGGACAATTGTGATACTTGAGTTAATTTCAAGTATGAGCAGCTTCTTCCAAGCCTCCAGTTTGTGATACATACGAGTTCTTGTTGCTGCCCAATTCTGGTATCCTAAATGGATGTTAATTTTGTTGGTTTATGTGTGTAATGGTAGATTCTATGTGAAGATTGAAGCATATTAAAGTGTTTGAACTAAGATTTAATGTCAGATTCAAGTCTAGGGTATGTTAATTTGATTTCCACAACTGCAGAGTCATGGGGGATCTCTATGCTCTGGACTTTGATGGAGTACTCTGTGATAGTTGTGGTGAGAGCTCAATCTCTGCAGTTAAGGTACCACTCTTACGAATTTTCAATTCTTCATCGGTAGTTTTTCTTTAATTTTTTTTAAATGTACGAGGCAAATTGGTCCAACTCAAGTATGAAGTGGATTGTGTTTGATTGATTGATACTTTGATATAGGCAGCAAAAGTGAGATGGCCTGAATTGTTTCAGACCGTGGATTCATCAATGGATGATTGGATTGTTGATCAAATGCACATAGTAAACTTTCTCTTCAGTTACGTATTTATAATTTCTACAGGTATTGTTTTAATTTTTTCAAATAAATTAGGTTGTTTATGCTGTAAATTGTTGTATGTAGTTGAGCAATATCCTATCGAAACCCCAAGGGGAAGATTAATTGCTTTGTTACCCTTCGTTGTTAGTTTATGAGAGCATCTTAGAATGTTAATTATAAAGATTTTGTAAGAATATAAACAAGGTTTAGATATTTTGGTTCAAAGAATGATATTATCTGAAAGTACTAATATACATACTTCAATGTTTATGAATCTATGCAGTTATCCGTCGTTTCAAGGCTTAAGAGTGAGTATTTTTCGGAGTTGATTGGTTATTGTTTGGAGGGAAACAACCGCAACTTGGTATATCAGTATGCAACCAAGGGTTCTTTGCATGATGTATTACATGGTACACATGCAAAACATTTTTCGTTTCCTTTGTAATTTACTTTTCAGGTCTCAAATTTTAATGATAAATTTGTGTCTATTCCGCAACAAGGAGAAAGGGTGTACAAGGGGCAGAACCTGGTCCAATTCTCAGCTGGGCACAAAGAGTTAAAGTTGCATACGGTGCGGCAAGAGGTCTTGAATATCTACATGAAAAGGTTCAGCCTCCAATTGTTCATCGTGATGTTCGGTCCATCAATGTTTTGTTGTTTGATGATTTTCAATTCAATTGTTTATGAGAGCATCTTAGAATGTTAACTATATACAATTGTTTTTCTTTTCATTTATAACCCAATCAATAAACTGTTAAACATATCTACACATATAAAATATCAATGCTTGCTTGAAAAAAAAAACCCTTTGCACTTACTTCACTAGATAGAATTTGAAGTCACGTCTCATATCATTTAATGTACTGTTTCCTAAAAGTTTAAGTGCTAAAATAACTAACAAGGTTTAAGTTTCTGTCCTCTAAGGAAATTTGGTGGTGGTTGTTAATTTAACTTGATTTAGGCTAGGCAATTGCTTGTTAATTTAGCTTCGGTTTGGCCCATGCCGTTATTATCAAGTGTAGAAAATTTCTTAGTAAACTCTTAATTCCTTTTTGATGGCCAATACAGGTAGTAGAAGGAAACCATGGTATTTTTGATATCCGCTTCTAGGAATTGTAGGTGCCCACTAATTTTTTTTCTCCTAGAACATCAAGAGAGAATGACAAGACGTAAAATACATGATAACTACAACACATTTACAATTTGGGATTTTGGTGGTTGCACCTTAGGTGCTAACCAATCATGATTAGTGATTAATATCAAGGCAGAGGTGTTAAGTTTTGCAACTATATGTTAGCAGAAGCATAGCTCAGCACTAGGCAAGTATATATATAAGAATATATATATAGCAATTTAAGGTGAATAGGGGGAAGTGTGTATATATAGCAATTTAAGATGTTGGATTTTTTACTATGTAATGGACCCCTTGATATGAGAATGGATTCACATAGTCAGGGTTGATTATTTATAGAATCTTGAATCGTTGGACATAACATCCATCTGGTATTTTTCCACTTTAAGAACATTTGTTATGTGATGATTGTGCTCAAATTGGTTTTAATTGGATTTTAGTGGAACATGTGACAGCTGCCTATGTCAGTTCATTTAAGAGTAAATTTCTAATTTCCAGATTCATATTTTAGTTTGCAACTTTGTTAGTAGTCTTTAGTGGATAAATTGAAAGCCGGGTCAATGAAATTGAAGGGAAAATCAAGGATATGTCTCCTATGATAGCAATGATGAAAGCCGGACACAAAAGAAATGGAATTTTGATATAGCTAATAGCTTTAACTTGTTTCAAATTGTTCCAACAATAGAAGCTAATATGCTAGAACTCTAAATGATTTTGTTTAGAATTTATTGTGATTATAAATTTTTTATGCTTATTTTTAACAAAATTTTTCTTGTTTCAGGTTGATGAGGATACGATTTTTTTCAAGAAAATTACGAGGATTTAAACATCAAGAATGATTTGACCGTCGAGAATTTTCATTAGCTACTTTTTTGTTTTATAGTTAGAAGTTTTGTAATAATGTGTTACAAATATTGAACTTTCATGTTACTTATCAATAAATCAAATATGATTTAAGTAATGAAATTATTTTTTTGTATACATTATGTAATTTTTAATTGATTTAAGTATATGCAATATAATTAAATAAATAGAATATAATATAATATTAGTTATAACGTAGTCTTTAGTGACTGAAAGTTTTAGTCACTAAAAGTCTTTTTTTACCTATTCAGCCTGAAACATTTAGTAAGTAAAACAAACTTTACTGACTAAAATACTAGTGTAAGTAAAAGAGGGTGAATTCACAGAATTTGTAAAGCACCTTATACCTACTAAAAACATTAGTCACTAAAGGTAATGACCTTTACTGACTGAAAATATGTGTCACCAAAGACTTTTAGTGATGGCGTCCTTAGTGACTAATTTATTTTTAGAAGGAAAAGGTCTAAGTGTATTGAGTGACTGAAATTGGACTTTTACTGACATTTTTTTTAATCACTAAAAGGCTTATTTCTTGTAGTGCATGCTTTCCATGGGATCACCATCTAGTCATCAGAAATCCCAAAGGTCTAGCTCATGTCATCCAAGTGACATCGAGTCTACGATGGACTTGCACCCGATTGAACCTTATATTGTACCAAACCATGTAAAATAAGTCCCCACACGGGGTAAGCCGAAGCCTAGCGAGTAATCTCATTACAATAACAAATAATTTAGATGGCATACATAGAGTCATCAGCATGGAAGGCGTATAAATAATATACAACAAGTATCATATGAACGAGTAGTGTGAATTCAAACTACCATGTACTTAAACTCGGAGTCAAGCTTGATTACATCCTATGTCGTACGGAGTCAAGACTTGATTACGTCCCGATCATACTAATATCTAATCTTGGAGTCAAGAGTGATTACGCCCCGTGCCATACACAATCAATACCTGATTATGCCCCGATTATACGAATATCTAGTGTTGCCAATCCCGATTACGCCCCAATATTTTCAGAGTCGGAACTAGGTCATCTTGTCTGACCCGACACTTGACTATGCCTCATTAGTTACAAAGTCAAAATGGGCTAATAAGTGGCCATGCTGACATAACTTTCGAACGCCAAGCATAAATCTCTTATCTGTGCTTATACCCCATATACATATGGATGTTATTAATTATGTGTCTGTCATATTAACATGCATCTTAACCTGCAACATATATATTTACAAGAACATCATATCGAATCATAGTGCATACAATTACATACAAGTTGGGGATATCAAATACTCACATGAATATGCATTTTATGAAGCAAGTGGATATACTCATAGATTCTGGTGCTTTCACATCTCTTAAGTACCATGCTTAATCTCGAACTCGCACCTCGACTACGGGTCGCTCACACACACCCTAAATTGTTGTCATACAAGTGCACGTCTTATTATAAATCATACCCATAATTACTTGTACGAATCCCATTACATCGAGCCCAATTATTTACAATTGTCGTGGTTATGTAACACGATACCTAAATATCTGTAACACCCCTCCCGATCCCGGAAATGCCACGTCAATATAATATCATAAGTGGCAATAACGCAACGGATCTATAACACACGTGTCATAGGATAATGCAGATTATGGCTAATTAAAAACTTTAAATTTCATACATATTAACACACGATTACACTTCATTATCCAATTTAGCAAAACGCATAATCCCGATCACTAAACACATTGTTTCCAAACCACTATTACAAACTGATCTAACCAAGAGACAGCAACATTACAAATTTTCCATCAATCTCGGATCTACCTCGGCTGCGGCTGAGGTCCCTTCTGATTCCCTGAACATGTTAGACTCGATAACGTGAGCTATAAAGCCCGTGAGCACGCGAGGGTTGACACTGCACATAAGCACATAACACACAATCCCTGCCCCTGTCCCTGTCCCGATAACCCAACACACATCTCAGGTATAAAGCACAGGTATGAGATCGGACACAGCCCTGTGGGGACCCCTCCCCGATGGACACATCGCACACAGCAATGGTCGGTAATACCCTGTAGCACGGAAGCTACCCGGCTACAGGCCCTGCCGTATATATACGCCCCAAGGACTGTAAGGGACAGTCAACCCGCGCGATTCCCCTTCGCGACTTATCGTCCGTATGGAACTCATCACGGACCCCTGAACCGATCTCGTATCTCATACATAACACGTATAAGGAATAGAGCATACCTGAAGTTCACGTCCCTGTCCCGCATAGATATAACACGCACAATATAGCTATTCAACTATAACGTAAAGGATGGCGCGCGTTTTAGAAAACGTCTCGAGTACTCACCTGACTGGTTCCCCGAAGTTTGGCCTCCCTGTTCGAACCCTGCTCGAGATCCACTAGTCCCTGTAATCACACGGATAGCCCAACAATCAATCGCAATTCCCAATTAACACATATCACATGATTACAACAATTCGGACTCAATTCAAACCCGATAGTCCCACGAAACTGAAACCCGACCAATACCCGAACTCAACCCAAACTTGACTCAAAGCAATCCCAAACAAGACCCTGACCCAAACAGAACTCAGCCCAAGCAATCCCGAAGGAAACCCGACACAATTCGACCCAAACTCAATTTACAAGGTTAAACTCGGATTTTCCCAGCAGGCCTTTGGTCGCGCCGCGGGGACTCTGGTGGTCGCGCCGCGACCCCGCGAAAACCTGAACCCCTGACCTGCGATTTCCATGGTTGTCCAGGAGTATTAAACTCCTTTATACTCACGAATTTCACCTCAATTAGGTCATACAAACATTATACACAATTTCTAAGATGCATATAATCACTATACCATATCAAACAACCAATTTCCCATCTTGGGTACTCATAGCTCAACTTTTACAAGGAAAGGAGTAAGAATTCTTACCTCAACAACTCAAGAACACAAGGAGATGGAGATAATCAATCAATTCCCAAGATTTCTCAATCAATTTGAAGCTCAAATCTGATTTCTTGCTGCTGGAGTTCTCAAAACACACACACACATAATCTATTTAGGTTAACTAGAAGTGGATAAGGAAGAATGAAGAGATAGGCACATATATACGCTTTTATCCCGATCGGTCCCGAACCCAATAACCCGAACCCGATATCACATCTTCAATATTTATGCCCATTTCACCCATTTAATCCCACGATCCCAAAAATATAATCCGTTCATTAAAATTATAACCCGATGACACGCAAGCCCCAATCCCGACACGTATTAATCCACGAAACGGGATATAATTGGACCAACCCAATATTAATAAATTATTTATCCACTAAAATAATTCCACGTACCAGGTCAAATTAACGGATGTTACAATATCTCATACACATATATAATCCTTTATTTTACATGAGGGGCTATAATTAACCCAAACATCAAACATGTATAAATTATTTCCAAAATACGTAACTTAATTCCATTCAGCATTTATACTGCAAAAATGACGTGGCACGTTGCGATGGTGACACGACACATTGTTTATCTACTAAAAAACTCGTCTTGCATAGTTACATGACGCACGCATGGAACGACTACTAGAAATTTCTAGTGATGACACCTCATGGACGCAACGTATCGAGGTGATGACATGATGTGTCGCGACCAGACTGCACCTTCCAACTTACGGGTATTTCACCAAAACTTCCAAAAACCTGTAAAATTTGATTTTACTCTTGTAGGAACATTCATAAGGCATTATTAACATGTTTTTAACTATTTTTAGTTTCCAAAATCTATAAAAACCTCATGAATCATCATATATATATATATATATATATATATATATATATATATATATATATATCATTTAGGTCCTTAAAGACATAACAATTCATAGAAATCATACACACCACCATATTAGCTAAAACTTGGTGGGAAGCTTTGAAACCATCATGTAAACATGTTTAAATACATAGTAGTGTACCCGCGCAAAGCGGCGGTGACGACAAACATTTTTTTTGAAGACCTGTAGCTACTTTAAATATACATACAATTTATATTATGATTAACTTTCAATTCTGATATGTTTATTCAAATTGTAAATACAAAAAAAAATTAATTTAAATTTTGTGTTTAACATTGTAGGATAAAAATAGTGTTTAATCAACATTTGTTGTAACAACCCAATTTTTAGCCCAACTAAATATCTGATCATCGAACCAATAATGTAATATTATTACATTATTTTGAATTATTATTTAATTAAGTTTTGAAATATTTAATTGAATTATATAATATTATAAATTATGAATTAATAAATTATTAAGATAATTAAATAAAAGATATATAAGATGCGAAAGTAATAGTGGGTTAAGTAGCAAACGTAACTAGTTAAAGTATATAAACGGGATTTAGACTCATAAAATCAGATTTACTCTCTCTCTAGACTCTCTCTCTAGATTTCTCTCTCTACTCTCTCTAAGATTTCTTTCAAACCGACCGTCGGATTATCAAGATTTATACGTCATCGGGAAGATCTCGAAGAATACTACAAGAATATACCGTTGCGTGTTCGATTACGTACAAATTTGAGGTAAGAAATTACGTTTTAAGCTTTATATTTTCGGTTTTTAAAAGATGAATTCGAATTTAAGGTTTTCATATGATTTAAAGTTAGTTTAACTTAAGATTTAACTAGAATGAGTATAATATAAACGAATCTAGGGTTAATACTTAGTATATATATGATTTTAGGCTTGAAAATGTAAGATTAAAAGCTGTAGAAGATGAACAAATTCGAGATGTCAAGAACAAACTCGAATTTAGCTAAAATTGAATCAATGTCTCAACTTTAACCCTAAAATCGAATCGGTAATTCGATTTTAACCATAAAGCATTCGAATTTAAGCATCAAATTGAATGAGTATTCGAGTTTAGTATATAGATTTCAAATTTAACCATTTTTGGCTTCGAATTTGTTCATAAAGTCGAATAAGGTTTCGAATTTGGACCTAAGTTCGACAATAGGTTCGAATTTACCTATATATATATATTCGAGTTTGATGATAAAGTGATCTAGTAATTCGAATTTAGCCTATTTCCGTCGAATTTAGCTATAGGTTTAAAAGGGGGTTTTGAATTTAAGCATACACATTTGAATTTGATATTGAAACCACTCTTTAAACTTGAATAACTTGAATAAATCATATGATTAACACATAAAATAACAAGAATAAATGCCTTAGTGATTTAACTATATATATATATATATATATATATATATATACATATATATATATATATATATATATATATATATATATATATATATATATATATATATATATACACACAAGATCTATTGAGATTATTATTTAAAAAGAAAACAAATGAAAGAAAGATTCTAATGAAATTAATGAACATATGATCAAGATATAAAAGTTTGAGATTAAAAGATCAACAAGCGAACATTGAGCTTATTAAATTGAATGAACACTGAATATATATTATTCAGATGATATAAGAGCTAATAAATATCAGAAATGATATTAATATTAACAGATTGAGCAACGAGCAAAATGGCGAGCATCTGAAAGTCTGACATAAGTCAGATTGTGGTTCTACTCCACTACAGACTGTGAGCAACAGAGCCAGAGCCAGAAAGTGCAAATAACCAGTAACTGTGAGTTGTAGATTTCACTTTAACTGCATATTATGTGAATTGAGACTTTTGTTGCATGATTCTGATTTATTTGGCATTCTGATCTTGAGCTTATTGATATATTGTCATAGTATATTTACTATGATTTGTTGAGCTGAGTATTTCTTCTTCTAGATTCGATTCTTTGACAAGTCATTTGATTGTTAAGCTTAACTCCATCACTATTGCTCAGTGTTGGGTTAATGTTAGGCTTATGATGTGCTGATTTACGTGATGAAAGCACAGAGGGTAGCTAGAGCTGAGGATTCCGATGATATCCATATAGAGCTTTTACTGGTAGCTAGCCCAGTACGTGGCTGATCCCCACTAATGATGCGTGTGTATGGATTTATCATCATCCGAGCATTCCTTATGAATTTGTCTAAAAGTCTCAAGAGCAACAACAGTTTTATAACTGGGAGCTGAGCAAAGTCGCGCATCAAAAGAGCATAATTGGCCAATGTTCCTTCGAGATTGAGCTGTGCATGAGCCTAGTGCAGTGCATATAGAGCTGAGCCGTGCATGTGCTTCCGCGTTCATAATTACATGTTAAATGTGAAATTCTACATTCTCACTAAGCAAATAAGCTTACCCCGTTGTTGCATTATTTTTCAGGTAAAGGCAAAGGATTGGCTGGAACTAGTTCATATGTCAGGTTTTGAAAGAGCTTGAAGTGCATTAGAACCTGTTCCAATACCTTAGTACTTGATTAAAGATAGAGCTTTGGGGTTTGGGCTAGTTTACATTTGTGCTTTGATGAAATAGTCTAGAAGTCTGCCCCTATTACTTAAAAATTATCTCTGATTGTAATTAACTTTTATTCCGCAACTGTTAATTTTATCTTAGTTTCCTGATTGATATTGCATTGCTAATGGGACCTAGACTTGAGACCTTTGAGAAATCTTGGGTCTCACAGGATGGTATCAGAGCAATAGTTTGAGTGAATCATTGTATTACGTGTAATACATGATCTCAAACTTGTGCAATGCTATAGTATCAATCATGACAGGATGGCTTGAACTAAGATAGGTTTCAGAGACTAGTAGGACGGGGCATGAAAGGGTACAATGTGCTAGACTAATGAGCTAAATATTTAGTGATTTGAATTTCAGAGCTATGTCTGGAGAAGGTGGACCATCAAGTGGCATGACCCCAGAGCAAGTCCTGGAAATGATGCAACAACTAATTGTAAGGTCTACCAATACGAGATCTATCTAGACGCGGAACCGTCAACGAGTGCGGAATCCTTGTTAACGGGTAGACGGAAACAACTCTCTCACACGAAACACGGAGACTATCAGAGGCTGAACGAACGACACACGAACGATCCTACGAACTGATTCTCTCCGAAACGGCACTAACACTGATGATAAACTCGAGATCGCCTTTTGCTTAATCACTCACGAATTCTGCAAAAAGTCTGATAATATTTCGAGTCTATCCCTAATTATAGAGGCTAATTCGAGTCTGTTATGGGCCAAACTCGAATCTGGCCCAAGGCCCATTCGAGTTTGTCCTCATAGACACTCTCGAATCTTCCTAGCTTCGAATCTAGGTCTACATTCGAATCTCTCACAGATTTGAATGTACAACCTTATAGAATTCGAATCTAACTATTTCACATACTCAACTTAGTATTGAACCTTATGTTTTTACCTTATGATTGATTTTATCTTTGATCTTTATGTTTGACCTTCTTGTAATACATTACATCAAGTTCAAACACACAAAAAATAATAACTATCAACCATATATAAACATATATAAACATATATAACAAACACTTGTTAGACTCACAATGTAGGATCACTTAGACTGCTATCGTCACACAGGATGTACCAACAGACTCCCCCTTGACGATAGCTTCTAATAATTCACACATTTGATTAAGAACTTTGTTTATTATTTATTCAAACTACTTCCAGCATACAAGCCTTTTTCAACACATACTTTGACTACATTCTCATATTTCCTAGCTTCACTATCCATATGTGCATCACTAGAAATCTTATAAGCATGCAAAATATGAAGATCATCTCTAGAAAGGTTTACCAGGTGAAGAGGATCGTAGACTCTAAGAATAACTTTTTCTTCAAAATATTCCATCACTGCTTCTCCAGTCTCACTCTCAGCATACCACCAATGCAGATTCTTCAAGACATTCTGTGGCATAGGCTTGAGCGGCACCTTCCTAAGACATCTTACTGGTTTGTAATGGATCCTCATCCAAGGTCGCCCAGTTAGAGGATCAATACGTGAAGGATCTTCTAATCTTTTTCCAACCCTTGGATTCAGGCGTACAAACTTTCTTGATCTTCCCTCTTTTCTTATGATTCTTGCAATTACGTCTGCGTAGGGATCATTGCCAATATTAATCAGAACTTTCCATGCTAACGCTGTGATCTCGATCTTTGGCAGTGAATTGAAAGCTTTTAGAGTTCGCCTCAGGTACTGGAGCCCGTCTTTCCTCTTAATTATGAATAGCTGCAGTTCTCGATCAAAGAACCAGCTTAATATGCGTGCAGACAACTTCCCAGTACCCGGCACCCTCATTTTCCTTTTAAGCTCTAACTCCTTCTTTTCAGCTCTGAACCACAATTTTCTCTTCTCTTCATTTGTTAGTTCTCTGGCAGGTTCCTCTATTGATGGCTGAACATTTAACGCAGCATTCACTACTTCTACGTTAACAATATCATTCCCATCTATCACGTATGTATCAGTGATAGGATTCTGCTGTACGACGATCTCATCAGCTTCATCATCCTCATCAGCACATACCTCGTCATCTGATTTCTAGTCAACTATCTCCTCTGGTACAAACTCACCCTCTTCCAGCTCTTCATCTTCAACATCAAAACCTAAATCCATCGGATCATCATCAAGATCCATAAGAGCATCGATCATCTCACTAATCTCAAAATCTGTAGGCTTAGATGAACTCGCTTCTCCTACTTCTCCTCCTGCTAGACTAGGCTCCCCCTGAGATTGAGCAGTCTGAGCAGCAGAAAAATCTACTGGCTCATCCTGTCTTTGAGAGCTGGGATCATTGCCTTGGTTATCGTCTTCATCATCATCCCTTGGCCTCTGTACTTGTTGATCTCGGCACGACGTCTCCCCCTGAGCCTGTAAATTTTTCATTAACTGCTCAATTAGGGAGCGCATCGACCTTATCTCAGCTGCCTGATCTGCTACAATTGATTTTAGCTCTGTGTTCTCTTCCTGGACTTTCTCCACAATCTTTTTCAAATCGGCATTCTCCTTATCAATATCTGTGTTATGCTTCTGAAGCTCACCGATTGCCGTTGTTAGCCCAAGGATTTGGATTTCCTGGAAGTCAACTCGATCTTTTAAGCGCAAAAACCTTTGATTATCGGCATATGTGGATGAGGTTGATGGGATGGATTGTAGCGGAGTTGGAATGATTGGCGATGGGATATATGGTTCATCTTGAGGTGGTGGTGGAGGAATGGTTGTTTGAGGTTCTTGAGGTTGAGGGTTTTGAGGTTGCTGAATATCGGGTTGGTCTGCTGATGCTGAAGATGAGCCTTGCATGAATCTATGACGCTTGGCCCGTTGCCTCGTCACTAAAGGTGCAACTTCCTCTTCTTCAAAATCGGATTCATCAGACTCTCTTATTACTCTCCTCGTCGAAGCTTCTTCATTAACTACCAACCTTGATCCATATGTTCCTATTTGAACATGAGGTTCAGTAGACACAGACTCTGGAGCTTCAACTTCAATTTCCTCCATTTCCTCTGATTCGGTGGCAGATGATGATTCATCATTACCAGTCTGTTCTGGCACATATTCATCAACATCTCTTAACACATCTTCTTCTCCCTCAGGAGGCTCAAGTAATTCACCCACCAATGCTGCAGCTATATCTTCATTAGCATGAGGACCTGCCTCCCAAATTTCGTTTAGAGTTTGGCACAACTGATCAGCTTCGCTTGGAACATTTGAAGGCTCTGCTTCTTGTATTTCTGGCTGCTGACTGGTAGAAGGCCTAGACGCCTGAGTTTGACTCGCAGAGGTTCTTTGTCTTCGCCTTTGTGCACGCGGTGGCTGTGGTTGTTGTTGTTGTTGTTGTTGTTGTTGTGGCTGTGGTTGTCTCGGTTGGACTTCAACTTCCCCTGCCCAGTTGGCAATATCTGGGGCTTCAAAATTCCTATCCAAGATGGCTCCAAACAACGGACGCTCAACTGGAACAGCCAATCTTCCTCTGTGCGAGGAACAATCAGCAAAGATCCTCTTATCCATTACAGCTACGCTTTGAATCTCATTCGACTGAGGCAGATTTGGCAAGAAATGCCTGATAAGCATCATGATGAACCGTGGATACAGCAGGAATTGTTGATTTTCTGGAGCGGTGATCTGATGAACAAATTCGGAGAAAAACATTTCCGAGAAACTGAATGGTCGATTATACACTATCACGATAATCCCAGACTGGATCTTCGAGACCATATAGTCAAAACCGGCTTTCTTTGGTGCAAAGCAGACCATAAAGACATGAGCCAGAAATCTCCATTGGCCGATTAGCCCGCTCTTCATATACGAAACCTTCGTCACGTCTAGACTATAACCCATTCTCTGAAAGGCCGCTTGCCTAATACTCAGAGGAAAGTCGATTGGCCCAGACTCCTCTTCCTGTGAACCCAGCTGCAACACCTGACGCAGCATATCCGCAGAAAACACTAGCGGTTGGCCAGCTATTCTAGTTCTTAGCACTGTCGGGGTGACAGAGCAGTCTACCTGAAGATGATCATAAAATTGACGAATATATGGTAGAACAATCTGAACATTATGGGACAAAGCAAAACCAATCCTAGATTTTACTAGGAAATCCAACATTTGTCTGAATCCCTGCGCCTCAGGGATATGATGGTCGGGGTGAAGGACCATATTGTGCTTCGGCACAAACACTCGAACAGCCATATCTGCACAAAAATAAACTATTAGATTCATTAAAAATCAATAAACTTGTTTAAATTCAAATCTGTTTTATTTTGAACTTGTTTAAGAACAAAATCCAACACACTTAAATTTCTACAAGTTTAATAAAATTTAAGTCAAATAATGCAAATAAAAGACAAATTCGAACAGACAGATTCGATTAAACCCAATTTCGAATATGATGACAGATTCGAAACTAGTGTCCTTCTCGAGTCTAATGACAGATTCGAGAAACCTCAGGAACAGATTCGAACCGTCGACCCTACTCACACACCAAATCTCTTGATTTTAACCTTTTTGGACTTAGAAAATTACATTCATTAGTCCTACTAGTTACTGATCATAGATATGTGTAGTTAATTTGACTATTTATTGGTCCAAACTTTGTAATTTTTGAAAACACGATTTAGACCCTTAAACCTTCAAAAAATCGATGATTTTGCCTAAAATGGTGTATAAAACTACATGAATCTTGTACAACCAAGTTGATTATACCTAGATATAACAGTAGAATCGAACTCCTTAGCAATAAACTCGACAAAATGTCGTTTTTGAGAGAAACGGTAGATTCGAGGAATAGATTCGAAATCGCCACAGTAGATTCGAGGATATAGATTCGAAAACAGTAAGGAGTTAATGACTTCACTGTTAACCTATATTTACCACCTACCTTCGAATCTATGGCCAGACTCGAGTCTACTGACAGATTCGAAAACCCAGTTTCGAGTCTGTCCTAAACTCGAAAAACACCAACACTTAGAAAAAATTTCGAAAATTTTGAAATAACTTCAACTTTTTCAACCTTTTCAACGGTATTGTGTAACAAGATAAACTATGCCAACTCTTTTACCCTAAGCACAAGATTTTTCACGCAGTGTTTATTTTATCCAACTATGAATGCACCCTCAGTAATTTTGGACCTTTTTCCTAAGTAAAAATAAAAATAAAAATAAAAATAAAAATAAAAGTAAACTAAAATAAAATAAAATAAGGTAAAATAAAATAAAATAAAATAAAAATTTTGACTAAAAAATTTAACTTAGACTTAATCTATACCTATTAAAGTTTACAACCTAAGCTAAAAACTAAACAAAATCTTTTTGATGAGTATTGTCTAAGAGAGGTTCAATCAGATAGCGATGTCAGAGACTCACTTTCAGTACTTAAACTTTCACACTTAGGAATTTTTGATTCCTTTGATTGTTTGTCGTGAAATATCTATTTAGCCGATTGTTGGTATTTTACCCCTTTAAACATGCTACATTTCGGAATATCCCTTGGCATTTTTATTTATCATGAAATTATCTTACGTGACTCAGACATAGACATACGTTTATGATCAAGGCACACAGACAAAGATTCTAACTTGTTGGTATTTGCAAACTTTCTTTAAAATACAAACATCGGACACAGGTCTGTGTTTTCATACAACAAAGTGTCTTAGTTTGACTTAAGGTTTATTTTTAAAGTTAGCAAGACAGCGGTGACAGGTCTGTACCGACATACAACAAAGCGACATATCTTGCCAACCCGAATCTAAACAGAGGCAACAGGTCTGTACTTACGTACAACAGAGTTATATGTTTTCGACTCTTAGTTTTGTATGATTTTTCTATTCTTTCCATTTTAAGATGTATTTGATGTTGCCATACATCCCCAGAAAGTTTGCATACCTCGTTTAGACTCAAAGTTTGTATGTCTTGTACATAAAAATTAAGACCGATTGCTCATACATCTAAGTTAGTGACACGATTGACTTTTTCTTGAATATTTTATTTGCCTTGAGACTTCCTATATGTATTATGCCTACCAACACATCAAACTAAACTAAAGTATAACACTTAGAATTTAGTTGCATTATGTGTGAAAGCCTAAACACTTAGAGTTTGTAACGACTGTGCTAATTTTCGTCACTTTGAACCTATGCTTCTAAGACTTAACTCTTTTTTTCTGATATTCTCTTTTTTTTTTTGTATTTTTATAAATTTCTCTCTTTTTTCTTTTGTTTTTCATAAGAAATGGCAATAAAATAAGATAACCTACTAGCTTACTAAAAATAGAAACTTACTAAAAATAGAAAGTATCCTAAATTAGCAGACTTACTATAAAAAGAAAGAAATACTACTACTATAAAAGGAAATAAACTACCACTAAGGCCAAATTACTCTGGGTTGCGCATTCCATTTAGTTGAATTAAATATTCAAACCGTGACTTATCAAATGGTTTGGTAAATAAATCAGCATTATTATCTTCTGTTGCCACCTTTACCAATTTGATTAAGTTCTTTTCAGCACAACCACGAATAAAATGATGCCTAATGTCTATGTGCTTTGTTTTGTTGTGTTTAACTGGATTATTAGTTATAGCAATTGTAGATTGATTGTCTATCCTAATTGAAGTTTGAGTATAAGCCAAACCGTAATCCCGCAATTGTCGTTGTATCCACAGAACCTGTGACCAGCAACTACCAGCAGCAACATACTCGGCCTCGCACGTTCACACGGCTACCGATGTTTGTTTCTTGCATTGCCAGGATACCAATCTCCCTCCTAGGAACTGACAACCTCCAGTTGTTGATTTGCGCGTCAAGCTGCATCCTCCGTAGTCAGAATCCGTGAACGCCTCCAACTCTAGATCTCCCTCCGCGTGATACCAAAGTCCCAGCTTCGGTTTCGACTTGAGGTATCGTAGAATCCGCTTCACAGCTTTCATATGCATCTCCTTCGGATTCGCTTGAAACCTAGCACAAATACACACATCAAACATAATGTCAGGTCTTGAAGCAGTTAAATACATAAGTTATCCAATCATGGCCCGATATAATGTCGGATCCACATCGGTATCACTTTCAGTACCCTGTCCGAGATTGTGATTCACTTGAATCGGCTTGCTGAAATGGGCAGTCAATTTTGTTCCTTCCATCCCGAAACGTTCCAATATGTCATAGACATACTTCGTCTGATGGATAAAAATCCCTTCCTTCTTCTGGTCAACTTGTAACCCCAAAAAGAAATTTAACTCTCCCATAGCACTCATCTCGAATTTCGACTTCATCACCTTCTCGAAATCTTTGCAAATCTGTTCGTCTGATGATCCAAAAATGATATCATCGACGTACACTTGTACCAAGATAAAATGTTCTCCCTTCCTCTTAACAAACAGAGTACTATCTATCTTACCCCTTTCAAACCCGTTCTCTAATAAATGGTTGGATAGAGTCTCATACCATGCCCTAGGTGCCTAATGCAATCCATATAGAGCCTTATCTAAGCGATATACTCTATCAGGATATTTTGGATCTGTAAATCCGGGCGGTTGTTCAACATACACCAACTCCTTCACTTTCCCATATAGGAAAGCACTCTTAACATCTAATTGATATACCTTAAAGCCCTTGAAGGAGGCAAAAGCTAGAAACAACCTAATGGCTTCCAGCCTTGCTACTGGTGCAAAAACCTCGTTGTAATTGATTCCCTCCTCTTGGTTGAAACCCTTTACAACTAGCCTAGCCTTGTTGCGCGTCACTATACCCCGATCGTCTCTTTTGCACTTAAAAACCCATTTGGTTCCTATGGCAATTTCCCCTCGAGGTAATGGAACTAACTCCCACACTTCTAGTTTCCTAAACTGCGAGAGTTCTTCCTGCATCGCTTCAACCCAGGAGTTATCCTTAAGTGCCATTTGCACATTCTTAGGCTCTACTTGCGATATGAAACATGATTAGAGACATGTGTGATATGCCTCGGAGTCATTTATCATCGACAACAACACAGTGTTGTTATTTAAACTACTCCTAGTCCTCACACCCTCGTTAGGATTTCCTATGATGCTTTCTATAGGATGGTTCTTGTTAATCCTAGAGGTCTCTATCTCATCAACCCTTAGATTATCTCCTAAGTTAGATCCTATTTCACCTAATGGGGGAACATGCTCAGTTTCTACATTTTCCTCCTCATGGACGTTTTCCTCAGAGTTGGAACTTGATGCTTGAGTCTGATTCTCAGTGGTAGGTGCTTCTGGATCGGCAACTTCTGGAGATCCATCTCCTGTCGCAGTAGGCTCGGATGTGGATTCAAACGTAGTCCTCGGAAAGGTATGGCCATCGTCATTCAGATGCAACGTCGCCATGTCCTTTTCGATTGTACCTGCATTATCATCCAAAGGCATGTCAAATGACTCAAATAATTTATCATAGTCAAATATCCATTCCGGACCTGTTTGGGGTTCATGTGTATAACTTGTGACTTCAATGGTATACACAATCTCCACTGTACCATTTGTTTTGTTAAAAACCCGTTTGTTTGGTGAGTTCGGCACATAACCTAGGAAGTATCCTTCGTCATCCTTTTCACCAAACTTCGGTTAATGTTTTGTACGTAAAAGAGTGCATGGTACCCCAAACGGTTCGAAGCCAGTTAAATTACGTGGCCGTTTGTTCAAAATTTCATAACATGTTTTGTTCAAAGATTTGACTGTAAGGACTCGGTTTAAAATATGGCACGCGGTATTCACTGCCTCCCCCCAAAACATGGTAGGAAGCTTTGAATCCGAAAGCATAGTCCTTGCAGCCTCAATCAATGTCCTATTTTTACGTTCGGCCACCCCATTTTGTTGAGGCTCATATGGTGCACTGAATTGATGCACTATGCCCTTTGATAGGCAATATACACCAATTACAGTTTTTTTGAATTCAGTTCCATTATCACTACGTATTCTTTTAACCCTTGTTCCGTAGGAATTCTCCACTTGGTCTAAGAACCCGATGAGCTTGGAAGCCGTCTCGTCCTTTGTACCTAAAAAGAAAACCCAAGAAAAACGTGAGTAATCGTCAGTGATAACCAAACAGAACCAACTACCTCCTATACTCCTTTTGTTGATTGGCCCGAAGAGGTCCATGTGCAACAAATCGAATGTTGAGGTTATGGAGTTCTGCGTCTTGGACTTGTGTGTCTTCTTATGTTGTTTGCCCTTCTTGCACGGTAGACACTTGTCCTCGAACTGAAAGCTCTTCATAGGCACACCTTGCACCAGTCCATTCTTCGTTATGTAGTTCATCTTCCTTAGGTGCAAGTGAGCCATGCGTCTGTGCCACAGTACCGATTCCGTCTCCGAAGCTTTGGATAATAGACAGATTGGCCCCATCGAAGTCTCCGGCTTGTTCATATCTAGCATGTACAAGTCATTCTTCCTTGGCGCCCGCATCAATACCCATTCCTCAGGAATCTTGAATCCCGGTTTTAGCACTAACGCCTCAGTGTCCGTGAACAACACTGAGTTCTTCTTGTCACAAATTTGAGATACACTAATGAGATTGTGAACCAGTTTATCAACGTGATAAACTTGGTCCAACTTGATCGTCCCATTAGTGACCACTCCGGTACCCGTGATGTTTCCCCCGATTCCCACCCTTGAAGTCTGTAAGAAGACTTCGTTCCCCTGTCATGTGCCTGGAGCATCCACTGTCGACGAACCACTTGTTGTTTGGACCTGTGGTAATCTCCTGCACATGAAAGAAAATAGGTTAGTTATCACGGGGAACCCAAGCCATAACTGACTTGGTTATACCATTCTCGTCCACATACTTAAACTCTTTCAAATACCCATCTCGCCTTTCAGGTGACTTGGGTCGTTGAACAGGAGTTTGTTGTGGTGCCGAGTGATTTAAATTCACTCTTTGCCTTTGAGTAGGCATTTGTTGTGGAGCTCTAGAATAATTCCTATTATATTGCATTTCTGACTGTGATCCCTGAGCTCTTACCGGTGCGTACTGTCTAACTGGAGTATGAGATCTAACTGGAGTGTGTGACCTGCTAGGTGTTGTGCTCCTATAGACTTGTTGAGGTGCTGACCTAGGTTGATTAATGACATGATTTGGTGAATTTATCCTAACCACTTCCTTTGGTCCAACCTTTACCGGTGTTTGTTTCACAACTGGTTTTGGTGCGGCCTGCACAGTTTTCTCGGTACTCTGAGAACTACTAGTGCTCGCCACATTGGTTGAGGGCTTAACAGGTGTTGGGTTCACTGTCTTAGGTGTAACATCGGCTTTCCTAAGTGGACAATGAGAAGCAACATGCCCCTTTTCATGACATCTGAAGCAAGACATCTTATCTATGGACTTCTTATCTGTTCCCTTAGACTTAGGTGTCTCACTCGCGTCTTGGTCCTTTTGTACATCTATGGCGACTGGCTCATCGTCCTGATCAGCCCAATCAATTTTATGTTTTCCTGCAGATGTTTCACTGGAGGAAATCACAAATTTGACTTTCTTAACCTTGACGGTTGTGTCAGCCACCTTAGATGTATTTTCTACTATAGGCTCAGATTTAGGTTCAGGATTGTCCTCTAAGTCTACTGATTTGTCAGTTTTCTCCTGAGGCTGAGGCACATAGTTTGCATTAAAAGGTGGAGGAATTTCATGAAATCCTAGACCTACGGGCTTTTTACATTGTCTCTGGGCATCTAAAACTTTCCCTAGGTTTAGGCTTGAATTCCTAAACTTCTCTAGCTTACTGTTTGCCTCTGCTACCTTTACCTTTGTTTTAGCTAGCTCAATGTCTTTGTCTTTAAGGTTTTTGGTCAAGGCCTCTACATGCTCATACATAAGCTCTATTCTAACACACTGCTCACTCAGTTTGTCTTTCAGAACTATTAAGTCTTGAGCATCAGCCTTAAGTTTTTCTTTAAGATCTTGTTTAATATCGTTCAGGCTAGCGTTTTCAATTTTTAAATTCTCATTTTGAGCAGTTATGGTTTTATGTGATTCTAAGACTAGATTTAACCTATCATTAGAATTAACACACAACGCTCATAATTCACAAAAGAGAGAGTAAGTCAGACTAACCTTTGAGTTATCAGATTCCACGTTGGCCATCTGAGCAGCAAACTCCAGAACTGTCTGATCATTCGTCTTTTCCACCCACATCGGACTGTTTTCCGTTGTGGTCTGCTCTTCTCCTTCACACCCAGTCTCCGTGACTTCAGCCATAAAAGCCCGACCATTTGAATCTGGATGTGAGCTCCAGTCATAAGTACCATCTAGCTGTCTGTCTGAAGTGACATTGGATAGTAGACCAGCTAGATTGGCTTGACCAGATGATGAACTTGGAAGGTATCGTTGTTGAGACTGATTCTGAAACTGTCCCTGATGCTGACTCTGCCCTTGGTACGTTTCTACCTTCAGCCTCTGACATTCTCTGGCGAAGTGTCCCAGACCATGACAGTTGTAGCACTTTACTTTGGACTTATCAAATCCAATCCCCTTGTTGTTCATTGTCAGATTCCTCCCACTTCTTTTGATGAATCTCTTAACCCGTTGGGTTACCATGGCCAGTTGCCATTTAAGATCCATTTCCTCAAGATCATCAGGGTCGACCTGATCATAGTCCTCATCCCAGAGAGCAGGATCGTTAATATTCCCCTGAACACAATTCCCGTACGCGGCCACAAAAGAAGCAAGCAGATTCAAATGTTCTTCTGCTGATTTTGCGCTCATGGGCATCTTCGAATAGCTCTGAGATGTCGATGCCTGTTGTACTTGAGGCTGCGGTTCTTCCGATCTTTCTAATCCTAAGAACGCTCTGTTTAGCGTGTCATCAGTCTCTGCTGGTGACGACGTTTCTCCGGTGAAAAACGCTGTAGCAGTTTTTCAGATCGGCGGTCGCTGAAGGTTTTGTTGACTTTCCAAAATACATAGCTGGATTCTGGACTTGTTCATAATCAGTTTCGGCCTTCAGTAACTCGAAGTGATATGCCCGCAACGTTCCCACAATATCATCCAGAGATTGAGTATAATACTTGTCTTCATTCAGCTTGATCATTGCCACATACATAGCCCATTTGGCTGGTAAGGCATCAATAGCTTGTTGTTCTTGTCGGTGTCAGTATACTCAATCCCGTGACTTTCAAGTTCCGTCAACAGATGATAGAACCGGGTGATGATATCATCCAGCTGTTCATCCTTTAACGCCTTGAAAATCGCAAACTGTTGTTTCAACATCTCTGTACGCTTTCTACGAACCCTAGGATTACCCTCACACCTCTTCTCTAGAGACTCCCAAAGTTCCTTCGACGTCTTTTGAGTCCTAAATGTGTGCAGTATATCCTGAGGCAAAGCCATTCGGATTATCGAGAAAGCTTTGTTTTCGGCTTCATACAATTTCTTATCATCCTCCTTCATCATTTGGTATGATAAGACTTTCTGACGGCCTTCAACTTCAAAAACTGGTGGAATATATCCTTCGTCGATACACACCCACATGCGCATGTCATTAAAACGCACGAAATCGGTAAACCGATCTTTCCACCAGTAATAATCCTCGATTTTCATCAGCTTAGGCGGAGCGTTTGCCTTCCCGACCTCGTGGTCCATTTCCAAGAATTTTTGAAGATTTGACATCTTTTCGAAAGTAATTGAATTGAACTTAATTAATTTAATTCGAAACTAATTTGAATTAATTCGTTCGAATCTAGGTAGATTAGAATATAATCAGATTCCAATTTATTTGGGATTAAATTCGATTAAGTGTTATAATTCAATTAAACTCGAAATTATGTCAGATTCGAAAAGTCCTCAGATTCGAAGGTCAGACAAACTCGAAGTCACAGCAGATTCGAACCCTATTCGATACTAGACCAAACTCGAATTAAACTCGAATGTAAGTAGACTCGAGACCCTATTCGAATGAAGCACAAACTCGAAGTAGATTCGAAACCCTCTGTATCAGACTCGAAGGGAGCGGATTTGGTTATACTCGAAACTAAGTGTAACCCTAATTACCCTC
Source organism: Centrapalus pauciflorus (assembly GCA_020465985.1). Lineage (NCBI taxonomy): Eukaryota > Viridiplantae > Streptophyta > Magnoliopsida > Asterales > Asteraceae > Centrapalus > Centrapalus pauciflorus. The sequence continues at coordinate 219,255 of JAANYP010002120.1, read as the reverse complement.
AATAGATTCGAGCGCCGCAAACTCGAAAAACGGCTAACACTTTGATTTTTTAACGTTTTGCAGATTAAATCAATATTTTTGGAATGAAAAATATTGATTTCGATCAAAAACGTGAAAAACCACAAAGTGTTTCCCGGATTACTATTTGCTAAGCTCGACGGACACGAAAAACACGATTTTGAGAGTAAAACCGTCCAAAAGCGTCAAGAAACCTAGAATGTATCTAGATGAACACGAAGAAAACCAATAACACTCCGTAGGCTCTGATACCACTTATAAGGTCTACCAATACGAGATCTATCTAGACGCGGAACCGTCAACGAGTGCGGAATCCTCGTTAACGGGTAGACGGAAACAACTCTCACACACGAAACACGGAGACTATCAGAGGCTGAACGAACGACACACGAACGATCCTACGAACTGATTCTCTCCGAAACGGCACTAACACTGATGATAAACTCGAGATTGCCTTTTTCTTAATCACTCAAGAATTCTGCAAAAAGCCTGATAATATTTCGAGTCTATCCCTAATTATAGAGGCTAATTCGAGTCTGTTATGGGCCAAACTCGAATCTGGCCCAAGGCCCATTCGAGTTTGTCCTCATAGACACTCTCGAATCTTCCTAGCTTCGAATCTAGGTCTACATTCTAATCTATCACAGATTCGAATGTACAACCTTATAGAATTCGAATCTAACTATTTCACATACTCAACTTAGTATTGAACCTTATGTTTTTACCTTATGATTGATTTTATCTTTGATCTTTATGTTTGACCTTCTTGTAATACATTACATCAAGTTCAAACACACAAACAATAATAACTATCAATCATATATAAACATATATAAACATATATAACAAACACTTGCTAGACTCACAATGTAGGATCACTTAGACTGCTATCGTCACACAGGATGTATCAACACTAATAACCCAAAATAATGAGCAACAAAACAAGTTTTTGTTAGAGCAAATTGAATCAATAAAGAAAACTGAAAAGAGAAATAAACGTAAAAAGAAGCAAACTGAACAGTCAAGCGAATCGGAATCCGATAATGAACATGTCAATCAACGAGTTGTACAGCCAAAAGGCTGTAGATTCAAAGACTTCAAAGCGAGTGGTGCTATGACGTTTGAAGGCACAGTAGACGCAATACAAGCGTTAGATTGGGTAAGTCATACTGAAGAAATCTTCAGTATCTCAGATTGTCTCGACAGCAATAGAGTTAAGTTCGCTACAGCACTGTTTGTTGGAGCTGCTAGAGCCTGGTGGAAAACGCAAAGAAGCATCTATGGTGAGGAAGCAATTATGACATTGGACTGGGAGCAGTTCTTGGAGATGTTCAACGCCAAATACTGTCCAACAGACAAACAAGACAAACTCGAGATGCAGTTGATGCAATTGGAACAAGGAACTAAGACCGTTGATGAATACGAGCATGAGTTCTCGAGACTTTGCGGCTACTCGTCATATCAAGTAGCAACAGAAGAGCGTAAGATAAACCGATTCAGACTGGGTCTAAATCCAACATATAGAAGACAAATGAGTAGCATAAAGTTCAAAACATATCTCAGCATAGTGGAAGCAGCAAGAATGGTGGAGCGGGAATTCACAGATCCGAGTTGTGAACCCGTTATGATGGCTATAAGTCCTACATGTCCATCTCCACCTAAGAAACAGAAGTCAAGTAGATTCTTCGGTTCATCAAAGTCCAGTCAGCAGCAGTCACAAGCATCCTCTACACCTCAGAAGACAAGAGTTTATTCCATACAGTCAGGAGCGCGATCGTGTAAACGCTGTAACAAATTTCATAGCGGACGCTGCAACCCTAGTGATGTGACGTGTTATACTCGTAACCGGATTGGACATGGAAGCGATGAGTGCCCAGAAAGAAACGACGTATGCTACAACTGTGGTGAGCGTGGACATTATGCCAAGCATTGCCCAAATGCACGCGATCTTACTAATCAGGAACAACCAGTTGACAGAGCAATTCAACAGAGTACTACAATGATACCTACAGCAAAGGCGCGAGCTTTCCATATTACTGCTGAGGATGCCGAGGAGACACCAGAAACGGCAAAAGACCACAATGGTAACTAATACTAAATTTCTTATACAAATAAATGATTTAATTCTGTTGCTAACTGAAGTTCAATTCCAAAATAAGTATTGAGTTAACTGTACAACCCTGTCATCGATAGTGAATAATGCGGATGACATATGGGTTGTATCAGTTGAAGTTACTATACAAATACATTTCCAATCAGAAATTATACCTATAAACAATATAGGTATTGTAATTTGAATCGTGTATGATTCAAAAGTTCTAAGAAATCAAAATTAAATCCTAAACACAAGCTACTTCGTAAATCCTTGTAATCTGAATGATTACAGCGTGTCTTATAATGAGACAGAGGTAGAAGTTGCTGATTCAATAAATATTAATGAGAAGAGTATTTGAATCAAGTAATTAAGCACTCAATGACAACTTGAGTGAGAATCAAAGAAGTCAGAGGCACAAAGCGAGAGTGACAAGAAAATAGATTGAATTTTGTAAAGCCAAGCGATTAGTTATAAATGGCTGAAGAAAAGCCCATCATATGCCAATATAAATTTAAGAAGTGATGGATTCTCATTATGCCGACGCGAGACTAGTGAGATAACTAATATGGAATTCCTATTCCACCTAACTGCATATAAAATAAAAAGTTTCTATCAAAAGAGTGAAGTAATTTTAAATTTCAGGAATTCACCAATGAAGATTCAAACCTAAGTATATACATATAATTAAACAGAATCAAATATTATTGTTTTGTCGAAACCTCTTGACCGAATTACACCGTGAACTAATAGAGGAAGACGATAACGATAAAGTAGAAGATGATGTCAATGGTCGTGGAGACTGTTTTGGGAACCATGGTAACTCGAAGACCTGACTTCAATAGCAGAATCTGCCGTCATATCTAACGAATCACACCGAGAAAGCCTAAGTAAATTGTCGATTTCTATCAAAATCATTTCCTTAGAATTCGATTCTGTATAGCATTTGTTTTCCATGTCGTTAATATTCCTATTCGTTGGAAGATTTGAAAGCGTATGATCTTTTCAAGTTCTTGATCATGTTCGAATTGCCTGAAATATCCATCAACTGCCGAAAGCGTTGCGAAGAAGATGTGGTCGATTGTTACTCCAAAATTTTGATTCTCTGTTTGAACTTCTGTTTTGTTCGGCGAACTTTAAGATGCAGTATTTTAACATTTTGTTACAATCTCTTATTCTCAACTTCTAAGCACTCGATCATCTTGGAGGATTTTGCTTCTCGAGAGGTTGCTTATGTAAAGGATTTGGCGGATATGGCAGCGCAATTGAAGACCAAGGTAGTTGACATGCAGTCGTTACATGAAGAGTTGACTCCGATTGTTGCGCCGGAGGATAGATTTCATTTGTTTAATAGAGCGAAGAAAATTATAAGTCTTCATAACAAGTCAACACAAATCAGAAAATCGGCTAAGCGATTGATGATGGTAACATCATCAATAAAAGAAACATAAAGTACAGATATCAGACTCCCAAAAGCTTTACAGCTAGTTTCAAAGGAAAAATGAAAGAGAGATATGAGCTAATTGATATATATTGAGCTGCAAGCAAAAGAAAGAGATATATGAGTTAACTCATGTATTGAGTTATTATCTGAATTGATTAAGGCATAAAACTCATATATTAAGAATATGAATAATAAGTCAGAATTTCTAAAATGATCAAATAGTGAAACATTGAATTAAATATAAACTCCGAAGAGAAACTAAAGTTTCTTGTGCTTGAGAATCTCAAAGAAATAAAAAGATATGAAATACAGATGGTGCTCGTTCAGTGGAAACACCACAAAGGTTCGTATCAATCCTGGGAATCAGGATATCATAAAAGCTATCTATCCAAGTCTGTTCGAACATATCTAACTTCGGGGACGAAGTTTGTGCGTGGTGGAGCCCATTCTGTAACAACCCAACTTTTAGCCCAACTAAATATCTGATCATCGAACCAATAATGTAATATTATTACATTATTTTGAATTATAATTTAATTATGTTTTGAAATATTTAAATGAATTATATAATATTATAAATTATGAATTAATAAATTATTAAGATAATTAAATAAAAGATATATAAGATGCGAAAGTAATAGTGGGTTAAGTAGCAAACGTAACTAGTTAAAGTATATAAACGGGATTTAGACTCATAAAATCATATTTACTCTCTCTCTAGACTCTCTCTCTAGATTTCTCTCTCTACTCTCTCTAAGATTTCTTTCAAACCGACCGTCGGATTATCAAGATTTATACGTCATCGGGAAGATCTCGAAGAATACTACAAGAATATACCGTTGCATGTTCGATTACGTACGAATTTGAGGTAAGAAATTACGTTTTAAGCTTTATATTTTCAGTTTTTAAAAGATGAATTCGAATTTAAGGTTTTCATATGATTTAAAGTTAGTTTAACTTAAGATTTAACTAGAATGAGTATAATATAAACGAATCTAGGCTTAATACTTAGTATATATATGATTTTAGGCTTGAAAATGTAAGATTAAAAGCTGTAGAAGATGAACAAATTCGAGATGTCAAGAACAAACTCGAATTTAGCTAAAATTGAATCAATGTCTCAACTTTAACCCTAAAATCGAATAGGTAATTCGAGTTTAACCATAAAGCATTCGAATTTAAGCATCAAATTGAATGAGTATTCGAGTTTAGTATATAGATTTCAAATTTAACCATTTTTGGCTTCGAATTTGTTCATAAAGTCGAATAAGGTTTCGAATTTGGACCTAAGTTCGACAATAGGTTCGAATTTACCTATATATATTCGAGTTTGATGATAAAGTGATCTAGTAATTCGAATTTAGCCTATTTCCTTCGAATTTAGCTATAGGTTTAAAATGGGGTTTTGAATTTAAGCATACACATTTGAATTTGATATTGAAACCACTCTTTAAACTTGAATAACTTGAATAAATCATATGATCAACACATAAAATAACAAGAATAAATGCCTTTATGATTTAACTAAATATGTATGAATATATATATATATATATATATATATATATATATATATATATATATATATATATATATATATATATATATATATATATATATATATATATATATATATATATATATAAATATTGATTGATCTTTTGAACAAAGAAAGTAAACAAATGGAAGAAAGATTCTAATGAAATTAATGAACATATGATCAAGATATAAGATTTTGAGATTAAAAGATCAACGAGCAAACATTGAGCTTATTAAATTGAATGAACACTGAATATATATTATTCAGATAATATAAGAGCTAATAAATATCAGAAATGATATTAATAACAGATTGAGCAACGAGCAAAATGGCGAGCATCTGAAAGTCTGATATAATTCAGATAGTGGTTCTAATCCACTACAGATTGTGAGCAACTGAGCCAGAGCCAGAAAGTGCAAATTATCAGTAACTGTGAGTTGTAGATTTCAATTTAACTGCATATTATGTGAATTGAGACTTTTGTTGTATGATCCTGATTTATTTGACATTCTGATCTTGAGCTTATTGATTTATATTATCATAGTATATTTACTATGATTTGTTGAGCTGAGTATTTATTCTACCAGAATCTATTTCATTGATGAGTCATTTGATTGTTAAGCTTAACTCCATCACTATTGCTCAGTGTTGGGTTAATGTTAAGCTTATGATGTGCTGATTTACGTGATGAAAGCACAGAGGGTAGCTAGAGCTGAGGATTCCGATGATATCCATATAGAGCTTTTACTGGTAGCTAGCCCAGTACGTGGCTGATCCCCACTAATGATGCGTGTGTATGGATTTATCATCATCCGAGCATTCCTTATGAATTTGTCTAAAAGTCTCAAGAGCAACAACAGTTTTATAACTGGGAGCTGAGCAAATTCGCGCATCAAAAGAGCATAATTGGCTAATGTTCCTTCGAGATTGAGCTGTGCATGAGCCTAGTGCAGTGCATATAGAGCTGAGCCGTGCATGAGCCGAGTGCAGTGCATGTGCTTTTGCGTTCATAATTGCATGTTAAATGTGAAATTCTACATTCTCACTAAGCAAATAAGCTTACCCCGTTGTTGCATTATTTTTCAGGTAAAGGCAAAGGATTGGCTGGACCTAGTTCATATGTCAGGTTTTTAAAGAGCTTGAAGTGCATTAGAACCTGTTCCAATACCTTGGTACTTGATTAAAGATAGAGCTTTGGGGTTTGGGCTAGTTTACATTTGTGCTTTGATGAAATAGTCTAGAAGTCTGCCCCTATTACTTAAAAATTATCTCTGATTGTAATTAACTTTTATTCCGCAACTGTTAATTTTATCTTAGTTTCCTGATTGATATTGCATTGCTAATGGGACCTAGACTTGAGACCTTTGAGAAATCTTGGGTCTCACATTTGTAATACAATATAATATAAAACTGTTTGGTAGCCGAATAAAAAGATAAAACATATTGGTTGAAAAAACAAAATACATGTATCTGTCATTAAATATATCCATGCATTCCAAATATGAAAAAAAATTTACTCGAAGATTCCACTTGTAAGTAAATCCTGCAAATATGCAAATGTTGATAGTTATAATAGATGCATTTTGAAACAAGTGCAATATTGACTATATGATTGTACCTTAATAACCACGTAAAACTTCTTGATACACCACATCTGATATGTAGACTCCACCACGATTGAATTTTTGGCTGATTTAACCAGTCGTTTGTATTGTCACGTGATGTAACTTTAGACAATGACACATAAAGTTGCCCAAGTGAGATACTGGTTTCATAACGTGTGATTATATTATTAAATGCTATAACTTATATATGATACAATTCATAATGTGTGACTAATTTATTAAATGTTATTACTTATGATACAATTCATACCTTCGAACTCTTCCTCACTGGACATTTACCAGTGCTTTTGAGGTAAATACAAATCACTCAGTCTCTCATTTTCTAACAATTCTATTCCATGTACAAGTGAATCCGGCAAACCCTGAAACGACCTAAACTTCCTTGTCGAGACTTTTGTCTTTAATTAGGGACAGACCCAAGAGGAAGCCGGGGGAATGTGTCACCGGTGCTTCCCCCAATAAATTTATTTCATAGTGTAATTTTTTATGATTTTTTTGTGTTGTGCAATCGTGTTTTACAAATAATAAAACATTATTGGAATAAATTAATCCAAAATTTTTATAATCTTCAATCAATAAATAAAATTTGTAGTATAATAATTATTTATAATATAATGTAACAAATAAAAAAATGAATTGATTTCATAAAACCAAATAAGCCATTATTATTTATAATTTTGGTTGATTTCACTAAACTCAATACCATTATTTTTATTCAATCCAAAAATTTATGAAATTTCAATTAATATTATCGGCTTTAAATCTGACCAGACCAAATTTAATTAATTAAATTATAAAATTGAATACGCATTTTAAATTTGTGCCACTATCGACCGAAAATCCTGGGTCTGTCACTGTCTTTAATCCCATAATGATGAGCTTACAATTTGCCAATTGTTAATACCATAATGATGATCTTACAATTTGCCAAATGACAAACAATGGTGACGATTAGTTGGTTTAAATGGATAGTATTAGTTATTTTAATTAATATGTCGAATACAAGTTTTCGAAGTGGAAGAGGCTTGTAGCCAGCCAAAATTGTTTTTTCATTTTTTTAATACTTTTTTGGGTTGTATATTCTGTATTGACGGTGGTACCTCTTAAAAATCAGACATATGCTTTAAGAACTTGTACTTTATGTAAGGGAATATGTTTTTAAGACATTAAGTTAGTTAAATGCATTACAAACAAGGATAGATATAGATTTTTTATAAGCAATCTATAATATTAAATGATTAACTAATATGCCACGTGTCATGCTCTTCTTTGATTTTCCACATGTCGCAATCTCCTTTGTCACTTCATACTAAATTTACTTTAAATTTTTAAGCAAATCAAATCTATCCAAATTATTATATTATACATACTAGTTTATTACCCATGTAATACATGGGTATGTTTAAATGATTGTTTTTTGAAAAAATATAATCATACAATATTATTATAAATTTGTATATTAAAAATGAAATATTATTACTAAACTTGAATAAATGAATCATTCAGACGACATTAATTATAATACTAAAAAAACATGATATAAAAATAAAAAATTTAATATTTGAAAATTTTTTATTTGGTGTTATGTTATTATCAACCCATATGATATTAAGTTATCAGCAAAAGACAATTATTTTACATGATATTTCTTTTATGTTATTATTTTAAAAAATTACATAAAATATATAATTATTATCACTATAAATTTTTCTTTTTAAATTAATATGAGATGAAATTTTTTATTTACAAAACGTTAATAATTAGTCCTTGATCCACGAATTTTGTTAAAAGGCATAACTAATATAGGATAGATCCATTCATGATTTAAAAAAATAAAAAAAATGATGTATGAATATATTTTAAACCATAATTTAGATAATAACTGATAAATAATTATTTAATACATATTGTTAGTTGTATTTTGACATATTTTTTAATATTTAAAAATTAACCAAATAAGTATAATCAAATAATATATAAGAAATCATTTTGAACTAATGGGTTGAATCGGAAAGTCATTAACATCATTTAGTTAAATTTCTTTTTAATGATTCTTTTATAATTGTTAAATTTAGATTGTCATTAAATGTAATTGTTTACAAATTAATTAGAAATAAAATGGAATAAATATATATATGGAAATGTTTTAGGCGGGAAAACGAAAATATGATGTGCTAATTAGACGACACGTGGCACAAAATGTTTTCTTTTATTAATATATATAGATTTATAAATATTTATTTTAAAAATTAACTCATGTAATAAATAAGTAATAACCTAGTAGTAGTAGTAGTAATAATAATAATAATAATAATAATAATAATAATAATAATAATAATAATCTATCTATTCTATTATAAGAGTAACGAGATGCCACATGGCACTTAGATAAAGCGCCACTTGGCTTCGCATATAACTGACACGTGTACCTTGTAATTCTTTTTCAAAAAATTTTAAATTTTTTTTTCATTTAATTACTTCAAAAATGTTGACCGCCCCATATGCAAAGAATTTAATCCTTTTTATCAGGTTTGTTGCTTTTTATCACCTATCCCCATATGCAAATTTTTGAAATCCCTTTTAATCGGTGGAATAAGTTGCTTGAGCTATCCGCGTATCCCTTGCTCTTCTTTTTCAAAGAATTTAAACCTTTTTTTTACATTTAATTATTTGGAAATTTTGACCAGCATCCGCGTTGAAGAGGTTTACCTTTATCCTGCCTCCATCTCCTCCACATGCTATTGGTTTATCTCCTCTCCAAATTCAAATTTTTTTTTTCCATTTATTTAGTTTATATCAATTTACGGTTTATTCTCCCTCTCCATGTGCGAAATTTGAACCTAGGGTTTCGATTTGTATCTTTATCAGCTTATGCATTTGAAGATAATAAAAAATGTAAGTTATAAATTCTATCAATTTCAAATTTATATTCCAATTCAAATTTGAATCCCTACATATCATGATAAATTGCATACATGGTATGCTTCATTACTCTTATAAATGATTGTAGGTTGAACGTGATTATTTCATATGCTTCCCAAAAGTCGAAACTTTTGATATCTATTTCTTAAATTTCTGGTTATTTGTCAATGGATTCCCAAATAACATTGATTGATGATCTTGATGTTATAAAGGATTCATTTTTTATCAAAGTTCGTGTTATCCGGCTGTAGAAGCTTCATGTCTTCAAGAATCCCAGCGAAACATATGCAGTTGAAATGATCCTGATTGACGAACAGGTTTGTTATTATTAACTATTTTGTTTCATATAATTGCTATATGTACTGACAATTTGACATGCATACACACGCAGTGAGTGAACTAAGTCATACAATATTTAATAAAATAAGAGACCATTTTTATATATTCTTGGTTTAAAGAAAATTGTACGCTGGTGGTTCTTGATAAATAATAAAAGGTATATAATAATCTCTATATACAAGGTAAAGATTGAATTGTAAATCATGGGGAACTTTCATGACCTATGAGCTAATAGTGCAACGGAGTGAAAAAGACTCAATTTTGGGTCATAATCACCTTAGGTATATATTTCCTTGGATATTTGAGCCATGTTACTAGACGAGAAATATCCATGTAAGGCTGTAACTATGGTAGCATTAACATTCTAGGAAATTTTGTTTTAGCTAGCAATGAACATCTCCTAGCTCTGGTGGGAAGTCCATAATCTTAGAGCCTTGCATCAGTTTATTAGATAAACCGAAGTTGAACACCTCAGGGCTAATAATGGATATTTAACGGAAACAAGCATCACACTTGACCACAAATGATTAACCAACTTCTGACATTATCAGTTATGAAAATCCTTTGTCATGTGAGGTTTACTATCAATTAATCTATTAAAAAGCATCACATGCTACTAAGAAATATTGATCAGCAGAGTAGTTTGTGTAACGGTACTAGGCTACAAATAATATCAATGGGTGACCGTGTTATAGAAGCTGAGATTATATCTGGGAGTAATATTGGCAAGCGAACATTTATTCCCAGGTTTCGTTTGACGCCTTCAGATAAGACGATACCTTTCAAAATTCAGAGAAGACAATTTCCGCTTGTCGTATGCTTTGCTATGACGATAAATAAAAGCCAAGGACAATCATTATCGGAGGTTGGTTTGTTTCTCAAGGACCTGGTTTTCAGTCATGGTCAGCTATATGTTGCCCTATCTAGAGTTAAAAGTAGAGAATGTTTAAAACTTTTAATTTTAGACAATGAAGGTAGAGTTAGCAGCAAAACGATCAATGTTGTTTACAAGGAAGTATTTTCTGGTTTTTGATTTGAAACTATATATGTATCTATTTTTTTATTTAAATCTTGTAATTATTTTAAATCTTTTTATATGTATATATGTTAATTAATAAGATTAGCCCGTGTAGTACACGGGTAATAACCTAGTTTTTCTTAAAATCAAATCACAAGATTTCTTTTTTCATTTTTAATCCAAGTTTAAGAGAGGGTAACAAACAAACACCCCAGCTCCTTTCATGGTCTAAAGATACATTCAAGTAATATTTGTTCTTCCTCTCTCTCCCATCTGATCACTCTAATTTTATAGATTGCGAGTCCTCTATTTTCTTCATGGAATTTGTGCAAAACCCATATGGAATTTGCTTTGATTTCGTTGATGTTTAGTGGGTGTGCCAGTGTGTTTTAACTGATAGCAAGCTTTCGGTTGTAATGGTTGTTTTGAAAATCCTAATAGTGTGTTTTTTATTGATGGGTATCGAATCCTTTTTGGAAATCAATTCGGATGAAATCGTTGGTGTTCGTCTATGGATCTGGAACAAGCACACTTGTTCTTTTGAAAATATGGATTTTCATTTGATGTTTGATTTTCATGTATGGGTTTATGTTTTCTTTTGAGTTTCGGTTTTGGTTTCAGCTTTGGGTAAACAAAATTAGGAGTTTCTGGTTATATCACTTTTTTTTAGTTTCGGTGCTTGTTTCTCGTCTCCTTTGGGTTTATCACCCTTTTTACTGTCAGTAACAGGTTTTGGGGTAAACCATATCTTGAGTTTCTCGTCTCCTTTAGTTTTGAAGTGTCAAAATTCATTTTGTTTAGTCTATTTTGTAGTTGTTTCTGTAGGATTTTGGGGATAGTATTCCTGGACATATATTGTCGTTGTTTATAGCTGAAACTACAGAAACAACTGGAATAAAAATATACAGCTTTTGTTCCATAATTTCATGCACAAACTCTTCAATGAAGGCATCTGCAGGCTCGTAATAGGCAATAAGAGAATAAGGTCTTAAACATAAAAGAAGATTGAATGATTACCTGAAAGATAAGCAAAAAGAGAAGGATAAGCGATGCAAAAAGAGGAGCAAGATGGCAGATTTAATGATCACAACTCGTACAAAAGAGGGGAAAAGAAATTTAGTTGCAAGAGAAGGATAAGCACCACCAGAACATGTTTTGATTGGGGAAGATAAAATCAATTGAGAGGTATTACGCTATGTGTTCCATTTTAGCAAATTTCTTACGATTTCAACATCTTAATGTATCCAAGTTATGTTATTTGACATATAGTTTAACTGGATATTTACTTACTCCAGGTTACATTATTTAGAAGAATAGTGAGAAAGCATGCTTTTATCTTTATGGCTTTTATGAATGTGCATTAGGAAAATTAGATTTAAAAGTAACCCGCAGGTTTATTTTTAAGGCTGAAAGTACAGAGAAACAACTGTAGCTAAAGAAACTACAATTTCATGCACAAGCTCTTAAGAAAAGTAGATTTATTTTTGTGGTTTTTATAGTAGAAAACCGATTCTAAATGAAGGAAAAAGTTGGCTCAATGCTTTATTTCTTTGTCTGCACTGCTTCCTGGACATAAAAAGGTACAAACATTCTATTTTACCTTCAAGTTTAAAAATTTATAAACCCTTATTGGATTAGTTTTAGAATAGATAAGCGATCTGGGTTTTGTTCATATTCGTGTAGCTTAATTAGGATCATGTACGTGCATGTATATACACATGATCGATCGATTGATCAGATCTCTTCATGATGACATAATTGTGTTCAGTTTAACTAAACTATCTTTATATTTCAAGTTCAGAATGGACATATCAGTGTTACGTTTACTAAGTTTCACTGTTACTATATACAGATGGATAAGTCTGTTGTGTTGGAAGATGCAAGGAAATGTATAATTCAACTTCGGAACAGCGTAATGGAAGATTCAAGTTTTGTGGTCATCATAAAGACGGTCCATGTTCTTCGGATGACACTAAGGCCCTGTTTGTTTTTTAAACTTTTGTCTTATTGGGCTCTTTTGTCTGATTCGGTCAGACAAAAGAGGGTAAAAATCGTTTGTTTTTTCCATCTCAAACAGATGTCAGTTGTCTGACCGTCATCTGATCTAAAAAGATTTCATAAACGTCTTCTATCTAAACTCTACCATCTGATAACTCAAAATCCTAGTCTCTCTCACGCAGCACCAACCTTCCTGGCTTGCCATTGTTCTATCTTACCATCGCCTCCTCCACCAACGTCGACCCATCTCCGGTGAAAGACCATCGCTCGACGGCACTCTCTGCTCGACTGCTCCTTAACTTTGATTTCTATTTTGAATATGCTCAGACCCACCAGAAGATTCATTTCTCTTGAAATTTCTCCTTCTTCTCACCAATTCACTCATTCATCAAGAAACTTATCAGTTTTGCGTGAGGGCCTCGATGCCACCGGCTGTTAACGATACCGTTAAAGAGCCTCTACCTGCCGTTCTTGTTGTCTTTTTTAATTTCTTATGGGAAGAAAAAATTTTGGGTTTTTTTATGTATTCATATGTAATTGAAATGGGTTTTCGCTTCTCGAGATTGAAGATATAATTGAAATGGGTAGGTACTGTATCTTGAAAAGATGGGTACTGTAGATTGAAGATGTAATTGAAATGGGTACTGTATCTTGACATGGGTTTTGGCTTCTCAAGGTGATTTGATATAAGTGAAATAGGTTTTACTAATAAAAACGATGAAATTAATAAATTGTAAATAATAAGAAATTTTATTAAATTAAAAAACAAACAATCTTATCTAAACAGAAGGTAAAAAGTGTTTAGACATCTAAACTCTAAAAAAAACAAACGGAGCCTAACTATTTCCATTCTAGCAGCTATAAATATTAGATCATAGAAAGAATTTACAAAAGCAACATATTAGTAGAATATACTAAGATGGAGAGATTTATGCTCAGGTTCTTAAATGAAAAGTAGATCTATGCACATGCTGTTGAATGAAGAGATTTATGCAGGCTCTTATGAAAAGTAGATTTATGCACATGCTGGTAAAAATCAAAAAGAGAAGCAGAGGCTCTTTAAGACAGAAGATTTAATTTTTACCTGAAAAGAGAAGTAAAAAAAGAAGGATATGCGATATAAAAAGACGAGGGAAATAGCAGATTTAATGATCACAGCTTATTAGGGGTGAGCGACGGGTACCATTTCCCGAACCCGAACCGGTACCGGTACCGACCGATACCGAATTAATATATTCGGTTCGGTATTCGGTTTTTAAATTAGCTAAAATTCGGTATTCGGTACTCTCGGTTCGGTATTCGGTTTTTAAATTAGCTAATATTCGGTATTCGGTACCGAATCGGCACCATATAAAATTATACGGTTTGGTATTCGGTTCTTTCAAAACTAATAATTCGGTTTCGGTATCTTCGGGATCGGTACCGGTTCGGTACGGTACCGAGCTCACCCCTACAGCTTATGCAAGAGAAAAGAAAAGAATAGCAGTAGGACTTTATGAGTTTACCTGGACCTTGTATTTCGATTCTGCAAGAGATGAAAAGAATAACAGCTGAGTTTATGACAAAGAATAGCAGGGTTTTTGTTTCTGCAAAGTTAATAAAGAATAGTAGGGAATGGAAGAGTTGGCTTGAGGAAACAAAATAATAAGTTCTTGTATGTTTCCAATGTTTAACCAGTGATTGTTCCTTTTTATATTTGAATAAAAACGTTTTTTTTTTAAGTTGTTTTTTTTAAGTTGCTTTATGATATTGTACTACATGCGTGGTTGTAAGTCTTAAAATTCAAGAACCTGCATTAGTTGGTTGTACTTTCTGCAATGTAAGTTGTTTATAAGACCTAACTATGTAAATGCTTTATAAGTTGTAAAGATATTTCGAAGTTCCATCACGTTTTGTGAGATATACCAGTTTTGCATAAAGTGTTAAAAATCCATAAGTAGTTAGAAAACACAACAAATGAGCTTGAAGCTTTGAGGATTTCTTGGAATTCGCTTTAGGAATTCTCCATTAATTTGTTTAAAAATCCAACATCAATATTAGAAGTCACCATTTTTTCTCATTCAAGCTTTATTAATGGAGGTTTGAGGAAGAAAATGAGTTTTCCAGAAAGTTTGGAATCACATAACCAAGTAAGAAATTTGTAGTTAACATATAAGAAAGCATAAAACACCCAGTAAGAGCTTATACCTCAAGATCTGATGTTAGAAGGTTGTAGGATTTGGAAGATTTTCTTGTTTCTTCAACCACATTAATCAACAAACGTTTTTTAGAGAGAGAGAGAGAGTGTGTGTGTGTGGTAAGCAAGTTAGTGATTTTTAAATAAAATGGCCTCATCCCTTTAAATAGTTTCTAGGTATTTAATTAGTAAGTTCACAATCCATTGGTCATAAGAAGGTAAAGGGGAAAATAGTTTTGAGTCAGTCCCATATGCTGGCACTCATCTCTTTCTCTTTCTCTCTCTCTCCCCCTCGTAACTTGCTCGGAAAGTTACGCTGAATGCAATACCGGTACCCGAAAATCCTTATTTTTGATATTATAGTCAAATGTCTCAATTTTTCGTGAGTATTAACATTTTGGCATCCAAAATAACCAACTCTCAATTCCATACTAGTCCCTACATTTAATCATGTTCTATTACATATTTGATAATTAACTAAGTCAGGTTTGTGAATTTTTAGGCGTTACAAGTACATATCCTAACTGTGACTTGAGTCATGTCTATTAGCTTCCATCCATATAACCAATTACACAAAGATCACCTTATGTGCCTCCAAAGACCAAAAACCTTTCCTTAGTTCTTCTCAAGTACCTAAGGATGTTCTTGACAACCAACTAGTGATTGTCTCATGGATTCTTCTAAAATCTGCTTGTGACACTGATAACATCATGTCTACTACAAAGCATGACATACATGATAGATCCCACAACTAAACTATATAGAATCTTACTCATTTGTACTACGTTAACCTTTTCACTAGGACATTATGCCTTAGGTGCTATTTGATTTTTAACATGTCAAAAGTCGAAAGTCTGAAAACCACATCTAAAATTAAGAGATAGTATTACAATCTGAAATCTGAAATTAAGAGTTGATCTTATGATTGTTTGTTTCGTAGTATTAAACATCTAATTCCTTTAAAATAATATATCTAATTAATTATATTATAGTTTATATGATAAAATTAAATTATAATAATTAATATGATAAATATTTTTAAATTAGAATTAACTGAACTTATATTTTAATCAACACCTCAAAAAAGACAATTGCGTTTTTCAGTCAATAACGTTTCAAAATACAATTGTATTTCCAAGCCAAAAGAATTTCAAGAAGACAAGAATCAAACATCAACATAAATTTCGAGCAATGTCTTCTTGTAAATTTGTCATATACTGTTGGTCATTTGTACTCCCATGTGATGCAGCATCTACACCCACATCGTCTTGAAAATTGGCATTGTCCGACAAATCTCTAGCTTGATTGTATTAAAAACAAAGAATTTGTCTCTTATGCCCTCTTTTCGAATAAAATTGTTAACCGCAAAACATGCAATGACAACATCTCGTTGAGTTTCTAACATAAAAGTTGTCATTTTTTTAATATTGGAAAACGTGCTTTCAAAACACCGTAAGCATGCTCGATAACATTCCTAAGCTTCGCATGCACATGGTTGAATTTCACATACTTGTTCACCGGACGTTGATGACGATACTCTCCCACCCAGTATCGAACATTCCGATAAGGTGCCATAAATCGACAAGTATTTTTATAAGTGGCATCATAGAGATAATATTTATTTGAAAAAGAAATAATTAGCAACAATATTATACATTTTGATTATAAAATTTAATATAAACATACCTTGAGGAGGAATCAAATGTTAGATTATGCCTTAATTGTACTTAGCATTGTTAAGCCATGTAATAATGTCAAGTTCAATGTTTAATTGCAACTAAGATGTTAAAATAGATGTTAAGTTATGAACAATTAGAAAACATACGATAGTTTTCTTAGCTTTCTACATTATGCGTAAAATTTTCAAATAAATTCGTACCATGCCAAATTAAATAATAAAATTAAATGTATTAAAAATAATGGAGAATAATAGATAAATATGAAGACTAAAAATAATTTTAAAGTGCCATAAAAAATTACAAGAAAATAAGTGAAAAAATTGTTCACTTTCACCACTCTTTGTGCATATAAAGGTAATCAGCTTCTAGAGACATATTATTTATATTTTAGGAAAAAAAAGGCTTTGAGGCCCGGCCAAGGAGAGTAGAGGGGGAAGGCAAGACCTCTTCCCAAGGTTAAAAGCACTACACTTCATCATTTCGACACTCCACCTCTCCATCATTCTCTCTACTTTGTCACTCTAGAAACTCCATTTTTGCTCTTAAATTTTGACAGATTTTTGGCCAAGAAAACCATAAAATTCTTGGCTAAAATCAAAACTTGAAAGGTAATGACAAGTAAACATGTTCAATACATATAATTCTATGGTTTGTTCTTCATGTTCTTGCAGTTTTCTTAGCTTTTTCAATCCTTTTCTTCTACTTTCTTCAAGAAACATTATTGAAACCTTGATGTTTGTAGATTAGTCATCAATACATGTGAAATGTTAGCAAAAGTTGATAATCCATGATCAAACTCATTTCAAGAACAAGAATGTACTTGAAAGGCTAAAAAACAGTCATGCATGGTGATATAATGGTTTAAACACTAAAAATCGCTAACTTTATTGAAATGGTGTCTTTTGTATACATTTTTCGTATCATTTATGATAATAATAGTTCTACGTGAATCACAACATGAACGCAAAAATCTCTTTTATTGAAATGATTGACTTTGCTCTCAACTTCAAATACAAAGAAAAATGGCAAAGTCTACAAACAAATTCCTTAGATTTTGTTTATATACTCCTAAACTAAATTTTCTAGAATTGACAAATCTAGTCTGTATACTTACAATTATAATTATTTTCATCTCTATATAATTGTTCCTAACAATCTCCCCCTTAGAGATGAAATCAATTTTTCAATTAAAGTTCAAAGCAGAAACTTTAACCAGAAAATCTAAACAAAGTAAATATCTTCAAGATTTAAAAACTTGGTCAAAACTTTTCTCTTTTTCTTCTTTTCGATCTCTGAATCTTCAAATAAACTTTCTTTTTCATTGTCTCTCTCTAATCTTCATATCACTTGTTCTCTAATCTTCTCTTTTCTTATGAACAAACTCTCCCCCTTGAATCATGAATAGAATTTGATTCTCTTCCTTGATCAATCAAAGACAGCATATCATCTTTCATCTTGAACTCTTCTGCAGTTGTTGCAATTGTCTTCAACTTATTCAGCAGTTGTCTCTGAAGTACAACTTTTCTCCCCCTCATGATGATCTTAAGAATTATGAACATCATGAAAAATCTTCAGAGATACAGATGCAGTGAAAATACAATTGTAGACATGAATACAGACAGAATTACAACAACAATTACAACTCAGACATATTACTAAGTTTCTCTCACTATCCCCCTCAAAACAATATCCTCTCGTTCATAAATGATCTCTCCCCCTATATCACTCCCCCTCAAATTGGATACTTTCTCCTCTCAGAAACCAAAAAAGTCAAAGCTTTTCAACTTGACTCGAGAGAAATGAAACACATTCATTTATAAGTAACAGAGTCCAAGTCCACATAGGATTCCTATTTGCACAATAGACATAATCTGTGTGACCTACTTTCAGCGCTGACATGATGTTAACACTGGTAGGATTTCCAAATCGTCATCATGAAATCCTTTATCTTGAAAGAATCACTCTTATTTGTTCTGGCTTAGTCACTTTGGACTAGCAGTTTATAGTCACGCAAACTGTTAGACTCGATGTGTTCTAAAAGTGTATATAATCAGCTCTAGACACAAAGTGCATAGAATTGAAGTCGGAGACCGGATTAAACGTCTTCATTGTTTCAATATCAATAATATCCAAATGATATATTGATAGAAATGTGTTATATATCCGTGATTATTGAAATAAAAATCTTTTGAGAGATAAATGAGTGGTTGGTGGGGTTAAGTGCATGCGTCACTGGGTCCATGACGTCTTTTTCAATATCAAGTCACCTAGGGCTTGATAGATTATGTGGATTACCCAGTCGACACAGTGTCGGTAGGATTACTTTTCTTCGAATCCTTTCTCAGCTCTCAGATCTCATCAATTTTCAACTAAGCTCTCTCCAGCTCACTTTTCAGAAATAAATTCAGTCAACTTCATAGTGAAAGCATGATCTGATGCACCACCATCTCCTTTCAACATACCCTTCTCATTTAAATTTTACTTCTGCTCGACCCTGTCAGTATCCCGTGATAACTGACACTTCTCAACTAATAGACCTAAAGACCCTCACCACACAAACCATAGATGGATTGCTCCTTGGGTAGGTCTTCAGGTTCTGGTTAGGCCATAGAAGAGATGTTTATGCCTATCACACAATTTGGTGCATAATCGGAGTCAACAAAAATAATGTTCAACATTTCAGGTCATAGGTTATCACACAAAGAATGATTAGGATTTTCAGCTTAAATGAAGTAGGAGATGAAATTCGAAAAAGAATTTCGGAAACGAGTAGTTCGGAGGAATCAGAATGAAATGTAAAATCTGATATATGATATGAAATGAATCAGATTTTCATGAAAGAATTAACTCATGGGAGATTATGAGAGAATTCAGTATGAATGAATTGGAAGAATTAAGAATGAATGGGAGAATAACAAAGAGAATCTCAGAAGCAATGAGATTATGAAAATCAAAGAGATTAGAAGAATTAACCTCAATGATATACTCAGAGAATCAGAAATTAACATTCTTAAAAAAATTATTATTTTCAGCTCAAAAATCTTTTTATGTGTGCACAAAATATTTATGTGAAAATTACACACAGTTTAATAATAAAATATCGTCGTCAGAGTGCGTCTGAAACTCCCCCTGGAAATAAGCACATAAAGTTAGTCAAGTCATAGAAAATATATCAGGAGAAAAAAAATGTAAAATTAAACTCCCTCTTTGTCAATACAACTTCAGAGTTGAATTCAGGGCAGGAATTTCAGAAAGATTCATATTTCATAATCGGGTTCTAATCTGAAGTGATTAGAAGCCTTTGTTGCCGAAGCTCGGGTTTCAGTCTGATGTAACTGAAAGCCTTGTTAAAATTTGCATAGATGTGCTGGTTCCAAATGAAGTATTTGGAAGCCACATGCATGATGTACGGGTTCTGCTTTATTGTGAGTAGAAGCCATATCAAATGAAGATCGATTCTAGTCTGAATTAATTAGAAACCATTAGAGTTAAGATCACGTTCTTCACTGATGTGTACGAAAACCATTTCCAATGAAGACCGGTATCTAGTCTGATATGACTAAAAGCAAGATGTCTTTGGTATCTAAACAGATTTGGATCCAGGCTTGTTAGCGCTCTTGGGTACCCATTTCAATACGGGTTTAGGTAACCATTTCATTACAGGTTTAGGTACCCATTGCAGAACATCTTTCTTATCATCTTTCTCAAACTCAGCAAGCAAATTTCTTTTAGTATGATAAAATTGAATATCTGATTTATGAAATAAACTTGAATCTGAACGAACAGAATTATGCAAACTTTTCTTTCTAAAAATCTGTTCGGTGCTAGCTTGTTTCTGATAATACTTGGTAGTTTTCTTGTATGTTTTCTTCTGAGAAGAATAACCAGTATTTTCGAAAACTTTTGAAAACTTAGATTTTGGAGATTCAACCACGGTAAATCTTGACCGGAATTTTTCAACTACTTTATCTTTGCCTTTGTTTATTTTAAAATATATTTAAGTTGAAGATCTGAAGACAAATCAAACTTAGGAGTTTTAGTAAGATTCTTTTCACTTTCTAAAGATAAATAAGAATGATCAACATTATGTTCTAAACAAACATTAGCATCCTTAACATGTGATTCATTTGAAGAAGGGGAGACATTAAATTGTTTAAAAAGATGAAATATTTGATCTTCTAATCCTTTGATAATGACCAAATATGAATTTCTGTCATCGTCAAATTATTGGAAATCAGTTTTGAAAGATTTTTCTTTAATTAAGAACAATTTTCTATCATTTTCAAACAATTTAGATTTCGCTTTGAAATCTTGTTCTTTAAGGAAGAACTCATTTCTTTCCTTTTCAAATAATTCTTTAGTTAAAGAGAACTCCTTTTCAAGAGCAAAAAATTCTTCAGATTTGTTTGAAACATAACTTCGATCAGGATCATTTGTCTTCGAAAGTGTCTCTCTTCAAGATCTTTAACTTTCTTGTACAAACCAGATCGTTCAGGCAAAAGATATTTTTATTGATTTGCATTCTGAAAATTCTCTCGTAGAATCTTCAAGTTCGTTTGATAATTCAGATATTCTCACTTTAAGAATATGGTTCTCAGAATTCAGAACTGTTGGGATTAATATTTTGTTTATGAATGTAATAAGTATAGGGGGGGGGGGGGCTTATTATAATTACTCGATAGTTGTTTTTGTATAAATAGAAATAGTTAATAATGTTGATGTATGAATTTGCATGGAATATCAAGCAATTGTACGGATAGGTCAACTTGTGAGTTTTGCTGTGCAAGAAACCGTATGTAAATTCTCTCATCATCAATCTAATCAATTGGTCATTTGTGTATGTGATTCTATTTCTTATTGCTTAATTCATAATTGTTAATTGTTGCTATTGAAATAACAATTGGTATCAGAGACCAATATGACAAAATTTGAGTGATTTTTGGATCAGAAATTAATTTTTTTGAGCACTGTTTCATCGCAAAGTTTGAAAATCAGAAAACAATACGGGGTTTTTGATTTAGTGGATGAAATGATTTGCAAATTGGATAGAAGGTAGAGATTTTAAAGTCGAATAATTTGAGATACATTTCAGTTTTTAATTCCAATCACACAAAAAGTAATTTGGAATTCACTGATTTTTTGAAACTTTCGCGTTCTTACTGATTTTGTCAATTTTTTGGGTTTTGATATGAAATTAGACAAACGTTTCTCTCAAAAAGTGTTTTGATAGAAAACCGAACCTTCGATATTAATTTAAAATCAATTCGTGGATTTTTTGTTGAAAAAGATTGAATTTGAACTAGAATTTATTGAAAACTGTTAAAACTTGGGCAACACTAAAATTTTAGTATTAACCAACTTTTACAAAGAGATAATCGATTTTGAAGAAATAATTGACCGAGTTTGATCACTCTTTGACCGAGTTTGTTCAATCATTGACCTAGTTTACTTACACTTTTTCGAGTTTGCTTAATTGAGATTCGAGTTTGATTACTTGTCATTAGAGTTTGATTAATCACTCTTCGAGTTCACTCAATAGGTCATTAGAGTTTGATTAGAAGTCTTCAAGTTCAAACATAATTCATTCAAGTTCATTCAATAATCATTCGCGTTGACTCATTAGGCATTCGAGTTTACTCATAGTATCATTCGAGTTTGATACTTCATCAATCGAGGTTGATACTTCATTAATCGAGTTTGATCCTTCATTGATCGAGTTTGATCCTTCATAGATCGAGTTTGATAACCTATCATTAGAGTTTGAATACACTTCATCCGAGTTTGTTCGTATTCACTTCGAGTTTCATACAGTGTTCTTAGTGTTGAATCAAATCACTCAAAACTCCAAAAAAGATCTTGGAAGTTCAGTATCAGGAATACAAAATGTCAAAGGACGCACTTGCCATGGGTTCAGAGACCAAACCTCCAATTTTGTACAGAGGGGAATATGTTCAATGGAGGGAGAGGGTTCTCGAGTTTATCAGTTTTCATGATCTATCTGATGAGATGCTGACCTCACTGACTGATGGTCCAGCAAGATTTTATGTCACAAATCCAGCGGTACCAACTGGGAATCCTCCAGTCCCTAAGAAAACTGAATAGGTTAGAACTGCTAATCTATATGAAGCTCAGAAAAGAAGGAAATTAGGTGACAAGACAGCGAGGAAATTCTCACTTCTCTCAATCCCCAATGATATATACATCAGTCTCACAAACAACACTACTGCCAAATTCATCTGGGATGAGGTATGTAAATTGATGAGAGGATCTAACAAAGCTGCTACAAACAGAGCAAGGAACAGTTTAATGTCATTTGAAAATTTTAGAGCGAGAGAAGGGGAATTGTTGGAGACTACGTACTTAAAGTTTGTCAATCAAGTCAGTGAGATGAAGAGAAATGGGGTTACAAAGTCTAATTTGGATATTAATGTCAAAATTCTGAATGTAGTCAATCTTGAGTGGGACAAGTATACCTTGACAATTCAACAGACCAAGGAAATACATGAGATTGACATCCATATGGTCTTTAAAAATTTAAACAACTATCAGGAAGTTATTTTGAGGAAGGTATCTAGAAAGAACAAGCTGAAAAAGCTACTGTTGATCCATTGGCTCTCCTAGCCGACAAGAAGTATAAGTACAAGTTAAAGAAGGAGAAGCGAGTGGTAGTTAGCAGTACTTCAGAATCTGAATCAATTGATTCATCAGTTAACCCGGAAATACAAGAGATGAAGAAGCAGATGGCACTTATGACAAAGGCATTCCAAAATAAAATTTATTGCAAACCAACGAACAACAAGATGCGATACAAAATAGGATCCAGAAAGTATTAGAAGAGAGAGAAGTATGAAAAGACTGGAGAAAGCAGTGGGAAAAAATATGATAAGTATGAGAAGCCAGAGAAATATGCTCAGAAGGAAGAAGAGCAGAAATGCTACAATTGTGGAAAGCCAGACCATTTTGCTAGAGAATGCCGACAGCCTGTAGTCAAAAAGTCTGATTACTACACTCGAAAGGCTTTGCTGGCCAAATAGAAGGAAGCTGGAAAGGCCCTGACGGCGGAAGATGACCACTGGCTTCAACTCTCTAAGGATAAGGATATCCTGGATGAGGATGCTCACATATGCTTGAAGTCAGAAATATTTAATGAATATGAACAAAGTGAATCTGCTATGATTACCGTGGATGAAGTCTGGGTCGGGTTGACGGACGATGAAGAGGAAGAGAAAGAAGATACAGATTCAGAATTTGATTTGAGAAAAGATGTAGCGCTGACGGCTACAGGAGGAGCTTAGTGCATCAAAGATCAAGAGGATCATGGTTCTGAATCATATACTTGATAAGTCTATAATTTTATATGTTTCAGAGTGATTTTATGTTCACTTTAAGCACTGATACTTTGTATTTTCCATATTATTACTCCAAGTTTGTGTTTCAGGGCCTAGATATTAAAAGAAAGCATCTCGAGAAAAATCAGAGCAAACCGAGCCAAAGGGGGTGCAGGCGTGCGCCACCCAGCGCTCGACAACAGATGAGTTCCTGCTGTCCAGATGCATTCCAGCGTTTACCAATGTAACCCTAGCCGCACCCTGGCGCAGGGGGGGAGGCCTGCGCCTGGCCTGCATTAGAATGACGCAAAAACGTGTTTTCAAGCCTGTTAAACCCTAATCTCGACTCCTCTATAAATAGAGGTCGATGGCAGCCTTGGAGAGGAGTCCCGAGGTGTGTGAAAGAGTTGGCGAAGCCCTGCCGGAGTGGATCTACGATACAAGAACGAAGACAGTGATCGCAAGCTACAAGATGTCTCAGGTCTTCATTGTTGAAGAGCATATGATGAGCGGCTAATCCCATTAGCCGTTTGCGGAGGATCTACTGCTAAGTTTACTCTACTTAAATTTCTTATGTTTTGATGTATTCGTATTGATTGAGATCTATTATGTGTATGCAAATGATAAGCATTCGGCTATGATTATGATTGTATATTTTGATTGGTAAAAGCAAGATAGTTTATTGTGACATATTATTTGTGCCGAGTCCATTAGCTTAGAGATTAAGACAAGTAATGAATATTTCATACGCTATGCCGAGATTTATTGGTTAAAACATGTTTGAGTAATTTAGTCGCGCAATTAATTATGTCTATGTGATTGTTGCATGAAATTAGAGTGACTAATACTTATGCCGTGGTGATCCTGTGAATGGTTATTCGTCTCTTTATTGTTTATCTACTACGTTAGTTATTTCGTCATTAATTTTAGTCAAAAAGCGATAGTAAATCATTGATCTAAACAAATCATTCAAATCCACAAATTCACCATTTACAGTGCTTTAAATAAAACTTATAAGGTTAATAACCTAATCCTAATTACAATCTCACTCCCTGTGGATTCGACCCTTACTTCTCTGAGCTAAACTATGGATATAAGGATTATTTCTGAGGGTCATAACGACGGCCCGCCAGAATTTTGGCGTCGTTGCCGAGGAGTGGTAACGGTAGTTATGGATAGAAGTTAGTTCTTTACCTTAGTTTTAAGTTTTTCAGTTTAAGTTCCGTATTCCGGTTATTTTTAGTCTTTATTTTTTCATTAATAAAAATCAAAATAAAAAAATTAAAAAGTTCAAAAAAGAGAGTAAATTGTGGTCCTCTACTTTACCACCAAAAATATAATTAGTTTATTTAAGTATTTAATTTAAGTATTTTATTAGTGTATGCACACACGTAGATTGGCTAGAGGATTGCCGCTACAATTTGAACCCGAGATCGAAAGAGTAGCGAAATCGAACCGAAAGACTGTCAGGATTCAAAAACAACAATTATTTACGGAGATTTTAAATGAACACGAGGGAGAAATTCCTAATTTAGAAAGCCCTCCGATTTCGCCGTGATCGTGATCAAGAAGAACCTGAGCGTATAGCTGTTAGAATGGGTGATCAACTGAGACGCACTGTTGAGTCACATTACCGTCCAGGTGATGCGCCCGACCCATCTTCGATCCGTTATCCTGAAAATGAGAACGAACCCGAAACGTCCTCAATTATTTCAAATTCTTTCGATCTTTCGAGGGATGCCAAGCGAAGAACCCTATGAACATCTAGCTGAGTTCACAACTATTTGTAAAGAAAACCATGTCCGAGTTATAACCACCGATGGTTTAAAACTTCGATTATTTCCTTTCTCATAAAAGGAGAAAGCGAAGAATTGGTTCGTATCCTTACCAACCAATATCATTACAACATGGGATCAAATGAAAAGAGAATTTCTTAATGAATATTATCCCATTAGTAAAACAACTGAGAAAAGAAAGGAAATTACCGGATTCAAACAAAAACCGGGCGAACAACTCTTCGAAGCTTTCGATCGTATGAATGAATTATTGAGAGCCTGTCCACACCACGAAGTACTGAAATGGATGCTTATCAAAACATTTTTGATGGTGTAAGTCAAGAAAGTCGTAATATGATTATAGCTGCCACAGGAGGCACATTTTTAGGTAAACAAGACGACGAGGCTTGGGAGTTGCTTAGTCAACTCGGTAAACGTCTTAAAGTTCAAGTTGGTTCTGAAAACATCATAGGATTTCAAGTTATGGGCATAGATAATGCCTGGAAACGTGAGGTTAAAAGTGAAATTTCAGAACTAGGTAAGAAAATGGATCAATTGATGAAGGGTCTTTCAAACCCTAGTGCATCAATTAACTGTGTTACATGTGGTGATCCATTGCATCATTCCAAAGCATGTCCTCAAGTGCAATCCACTGAGGAATTCACTAGTGAAGTTTACGGATTTAGAGCTCATCGAGAGAGGGATAATCCATTTTCGGAAACTTATAATAGAATATCAATATGGTTCTACTTCTGCGGCTAAAGATAAGCAAAATTACAAGTCAAATCATTGTGATCAACAACAATTCCAAGTGGAAATAAATCTGACTTCTTCGCAGTTCTCAGAATTTGCTGAATTTATGAAGCAGCAATCATCTATCAACACTAAGACCATGGAGATGTTAAGTCGCCAGATGGGTCAGATTGCTGAATCACTCACTAGATGTGAGGAGGGGAACCTTCCTAGCAATACTATTCCCAATCCTTCACATGCTCATCATAATAAAGAGAAGAAACATGAGATTAACGAAGTTAATGAAGTATCTAAGATAACCACATTAAGGAGTGGTAGAGAGGTAGACAATAAAATTGAGATGCCTAAAGAATAAGAGGCAGAAGAAGACACCGACACTGAAGTCGTAAATGAGGAGAAAGAGGATCCAAAAAAGGAGATTCCTAAGAAAGTTTCTTTTAAAGAGCCAATTAAAGCAGATATCCCAACTCCCAAAGTTGGGGAGGCGGATAAGAGTCAGGACACTTCAGTTCCTCCTCCTTATCCGGCTGCTTTAGAAAATTCAAAATCTTCTCCATATGGCAAAAGAGGCCCACTACCAGTGGATCTGTGGGACTTTTTCAATCAAGTTAAGATCAATATTCCCTTGATCAAGGCCATTCAATAGGTTCCCTCTTATGCCATATTTTTGAAAGATCTCTGCACTGAGAAAAGAAAGCATAAGGTCTCACTCCCAAAGCAGATCAATTTGGCTGAACAATTAAGTGCAGTATTTTCTAGTTCTCTACCGCCTAAGCTGAAAGATCCTGGATCACCATTGATTCCAATGACTATAGGTAATGTGCAGATTAAAAAAACACTGCTTGATTTTGGAGCTAGTGTTAATATTTTACTTGGAAACTTGTTTCACAAACATGATCTAGGCCAGTTACAGAAAACTGATATTATCTTACAGCTGGCTGATCGGTCAACCAAGTGCCCTAGAGGTTTTTTTTATCAGATGTCATACTAAAGTTGAAGATTTTTACTATCCAGTCGATTTCCTAGTCCTGGATACCGAAAGTTCAATAGGAGATAATCAACCGACTATTATCTTAGATAGACCTTTCTTAACCACGATTAATGCACAAATTAATTGTAGGACAGGAGCAGTGGATATTGCCTTTGGTAATAGGAAATTAAGACTGAATGTGTTTAATGCATCAAATGTCTCGGCTATTGATTCAGAGTGTTATCTTATGGACATGGTGGACGAACTGGCGTAGTAGCATAGTTCGTTAATCAACACCAAAGATGCTACTGAATTATTCTATGCTGAGAATGAATTAGCCAAATTAAATCCTACTGAGTGTGATAAGCTAAAAATAGCCATGGAATCCACATTAGAATCGAAACAACCACCGTGGACCAATAGGATTGAAAACTACCTACTGATTTACCTCAGTCAACCAAACCTTAATAGAAAAACCACCTGTTGTAGAATTAATGGAGCTGCCTTCCCATTTAAAATACGCTTTTCTAGGTCAGAATGACACTTTGCCTGTCATAAATTCATCAGATCAGACTGAAGCGCAAGAGAAAGCTGTACTGCAAGTATTAGTCAAATATAAAGAAGCAGTAGGATAGACTATAGCTGATTTAAAAGGAATAAGTCCCACTTTGGGTATGCACTGAATCATTACTGATCCAGAAGCTAAACCAGCACGAGATGCAAAAAGGAGATTGAATCCAAATTTAAGAGTGGTAGTTAAGAAAGAGGTATTAAAATGGTTGGACGCTGGAATTATATATCCTATATCTGATAGTAAGTGGGTAAGTCCAACCCAAACTGCACCCAAGAAATCGGGAATTACAGTAATTAATACTGAAGAAGGAGAGAAGATAACTACTCGCCTTGTAACTGGGTGGAGAGTTTGTATTGATTATAGAAAACTCAATGCTGCTACTTCGAAAGATCATTTTCTGCTATCATTCATAGATAAAATAGTGGAAAAATTAGCACGACAGAAGTTTTACTGTTTCCTGGATGGATACTCTGGTTATAATCAAAATCCAATCCATCCAGAGGATCAAGAGAAAACCACATTCACTTGTCCCTATGACCACTTTGCCTACCGAAGGATGCCGTTTGGACTATGTAACGCACCCGCCACATTCCAGCGCTGTATAATGGCTATCTTTTCAGATACGGTGGGTGGTTCTCTTGAGATATTTATGGATGATTTCTCTATAACATTTAAAGATTGTTTGTGACATTTAAAAAAGGTCCTAAAGAGATGCACTGATGTAACATCCGGCACTAAACCAGGTTAGCAACAAAGCCCTAATCTACATTTAATAGTCAATTATAGCCTAATCAGTGGTCATTAGAAATTAATCAAGTGATTAACAAGGCTTATTAGAAAATTCAACTCAATTAGAATCAAATTCATCAGTGCGATGAATCGGGAAATCAATTAATCCGATCAATTTACGACATGAAGGATTAATTCAACTAAGTACATAATTAAATCATGATTAGTGACACTAATCATACACTAATACAATTACTTAACCTTAATTATGCAAGACTAAAACAATTAATTAAAACAATGCATCCAAAAGTATTTATGAATTTACAAGAAAAGGGAAAACAAGAATACATTTCTAAATACTTTTATACAAAAAAAAAATAGAAATACCTCTAAATATTGGCCATATAGGCCGGCCAAAGGAGGACACACAAGGACCAAAAGAATGCATTTTTTACTCAACCTTTCTACATCAAATCCTCCTCTTTCCTTTCATCCAAGATTTTACAAATTTTATCATCATTTCACCACCTTTATTCATCTATAAATAGAGGTTCAAATTCACTTCATTTCTCACACCTTGCATAGCAAAATCTCTCCTTTCTCTCCCTCTTGAAAACCTGCCACAAGCCCTCAAGAACACACAAAGTGTTCTTTCAAGTGTTCTTCATATTTTTGAAGTGTTCTTGGTGAAACTTTTGAAGATCCAACCTTCTACTCATTTTCATTCTTCTAAGATCATCAAAGTAAGTAAATACTAACCTATTACATCTTATATTTATGTTTATATAAGTCTTTGCATAATATATATAATCACCTACAACAACAAGTTTCATAAAAACTCAAGTTTATAAGTTTCTAGTTTTTATTTTTAAGTTGTTTCTTTAAATGTACTTATGAATATATGAACACATTATAAAAGTGATAATATTAAGAAAACATGTGATATATATGTGTTTTTATAACTATTATGACCTTTATACAAGTAGTCTTTGAATAAACAACAAGAATCATAAGTTGTTGTAAGTTTATAAACTACGGATTTTCGGCAGAAAACTTATATCGACTTTGAAAAATCATAACTAATTCATAACTCAACGAAATGAGTTGATTCTTGTCTCAAAAGTTAGATCTATGTCTTAACTATAGATCTGTAATTTTTCATATTTCATTTTGGAGTTTAAGACCTCCAGAAATTATTTGGGAAACCGAAAGTTTGACAGCTCAAAAATGGCCAACATAGCGTTTTGAACGAGCTTTTTCACCAACCTAAACATCTCGAAAAATGGCCGTTCTTGATTCTAAAAATCCTTTGTATATAGTAGTTGAATGTCCTAGAAAACCAAAGTCTAAAACATTTTGGAGCTTAGTCAAAAACAGCCTCAAAGTAGGCCGAAAAACCTCCGAAAAAGCTGGAAAACTATATATATATAAACTTGACGTTTTAAGCGCATTTTATTTAAAAACTTGTAATGTTGGGTGATTTAAGACATAAAAATCTATAAATATACATATTATCATATATTAGTAATATTAAGTCCTTATTATCATTTAGGACTCGGTTAAACACCTCCGGTTTCATCACCCATCAAACAACGCACATTTGCATTTTTGCGCATAGTTTTGCCATCACAAGTTCGGTGAGTTCTCATAGCCCCTATTTTCACACTGTTATGTTTTGGGGATGAAATACATGCTTTGTTTTTATATGGACACGAAAATATCTTCATTTCTATTATGTATTACACATGTGGTTCCATCAGCCCTTATATCATGAACCGTTAATTGCATTTATTTGTAAGCGCGAATATATTGTGGATAGATCTATTGGGAGTCATGTCCCCCATTCGGGTTAGCTCGGTTCGGCTAACAGCGAGTGCATATATATTTAACACACGGTATTACGTATGGGAATACTGCACAGGGCAAACTCATTTATAATTAAGCTTCGGTTGCATGATGGTTTATATGTAATACATAACATGGAATTTATGATTTTATAAATTCAAACTCTATCATTGTTGTCCATACAAGTAAGATTTACGTGTAAACCTATGAGCTCACCAACAATTTTGTTGACGTATTTTAGCGTGTATTTTCAGGAAATTAAGGCAAGTATGCCTTCAGAAGTAACTACTTTCAAGCTTCCGCACTTAAGGAGTCGCATTCTTTTTCAAACCGTCGGAGATTTATTTGCATTATTTTGGATAATTTAATTATGTATTTAAATCTCTGTACCTTGCGAACTACTCTTTATCATTTACGGGTTATGTAAAACATTTCTACCTTTTAAAGTCATATCGATGTATTTTTGAAAACATCCATATAGTGGTCGTTCATTATGATTATGGTTACGCTTCCGCACTCGTCACGTCTCGCTGCCAACCGGGGTAGCAGGGTGTGACAGATTGGTGTCAGAGACATAGTTATAGTGAACTAGGTTGCATTAGTACCCTAGACTATAACTGCACTTAAGTTTTACAGATTTTAAAAATATTTTGTAACTAACTAAAAGACTATGAATGGACCTTGATAGCAGAAATCATGTCCCATCCGGAAACCATCATCATATCGGATTCAGAGGAGGAGTACACTCCTGCTAGCCCCACGGCCACTGAGATTTTCCACGAGGAAGGCACATCGGAAGAAGAGGACCCCTCGGAAGATCCGATGTGGGAGACGGAAGAGGAGCCGATGGAGGAAGAAGATCCATTGCCCCCAACGGTCCCTGCTCGCGTTCCATACCATCCAGCCGAACCGTCATATAAGCCGTATAGGCCTTACCCTAACGGCCCCAAAATGTTGTACACACCCCGAAAGCGGGTGAACCCACCAAGAAGGGAGTCTATTCCTGTCCCGACTCCCCAGCCCAATCCCCCACCACCACACCGACGGGTAGACGCCCGGCGATGGACCTGGATACCGGAGACCCTCCGCGAATGGAGGCAGATGGAGGGAAATCCTCCCAACTTCGAGATAGGAGGACCATCCTCCGCACCTGTCCCGACCCTCACCCAAGAGCCTACCGAGCAAACCATACCACTTCTGATAGCACGGTCGACCAGGCATGACCACCAGATCCGATCACTTAACCTAGATATCGGTGGGATGACCGCTCGTCTAGAGCGGGAGGAGTTACAAAACTCCAACATCTACTGGGCTAACCAGCATGCTCTCACCATCCAACAGGACGGCCTGAATGAGCTTCGGCAGCAACTAGCCGAAAGCCAAGCTCGGATCGAGGAGCTGACTCAGCGCCTTAACGCGATGGAAAAGGGAGAGACCCCTGATCACTCCCACACTTAGTGCACTTCTATCTATCTTTGTAATAGTAGGAAAAATAGCATGTAATAGTATAGGACAAAATTTTCGGGTAATAACCCGCCCCTAATGTAAGAAAATTTCGAATGATTAATGAAAATTGCAAGTTATTTATGAAATTGTGATTGATGATTATAGTATTGTGCTTTAAGGAAAATTTACCTCTTTAAGATTCAATTTCTTACACTATGATTTTTCTTTAAAATTTTAAGATAATGCCGCCGAAACGAGTAATGAACGCTGCTGACATTGAAGAGCTAGTCGCACAAAGAGTGGCTGCCGCTATAGCCACGTATGAGGCAAATAGGAATAGCTCAGCTAATGGAGATGGTGGTGCTAGCCGCACCACGGGAGGAACTGAAATCCACGCAAAAGGTTGTGGAATTAAAGGATTTTTAAGTTGCAACCCCGGTATTTCAACGGAACTGAAGGAGCCGTTGGCTTGATACGGTGGTTTGAGAAATTAAAATCTGTCTTTCGTGTCAGCGGATGTGCTGAAGGAGATAAGGTGAAGTTTGCTACTCACACTCTACATGTAAGGTCTACGAATACTAGATCTATCTAGACGCGGAGCCGTCAACGAGTGCGGAATCCTCATTAACGGGTAGACGGAAACAACTCTCAACTACGAAACACGGAGACTATCAGAGGCTGAACGAACGACACACGAACGATCCTACGAACTGATTCTCTCCGAAAGAACACTCACCAAGCTGATAAACTCGAGATCGCTTTATGCTTAATCCCTCACGAATTCTGCAAAAATTCTGATAATATCTCGAGTCTATCCCTAATTATAGACCCTGATTCGAGTCTGTTATGGGCCAAACTCGAATCTGGCCCAAGGCCCATTCGAGTTTGTCCATGATGACATTCTCAAATCTGGGCTCATTCGAATCTATGGCTACATTCGAATCTATCACAGATTCGAATGCCAAGCCTTAACTAATTCGAATCTAGCATTTACCATAAACAACTAAGTGTTGAAACTAATGTTATTAACTTATGATTGATTTTATCTTTGTACTTTATGTTTGAACTTCTTGTAATACGTTACATCCAGTTCAAACATACAAACACTAATAAATATCAACCATATATATAAACATATATAACAAACACTTGCTAAAATCACAATGTAGGATCACTTAGACTGCTATCGTCACACAGGATGTACCAACAGACTCCCCCTTGACGATAGCTTCTAATAATTCACACATTTGACTTAAGAACTTTGTTTATTTATTGATTCAAAATACTTCCAGCATACAAGCCTTTTTCGACACATACTTTGACTACATTTTCATATTTACTAGCTTCACTATCCATATGTGCATCACTAGAAATCTTACAGACATGCAAAATATGAAGATCATCTTTAGAGAGGTTTACCAGGTGAAGAGGGTCGTAGACTCTAAGAATAACGTTTTCTTCAAAATCTTCCATGACCGCTTCCCCAGTCTCAGTGTTAGCGTACCACCAATGCAGATTCTTCAAAACATTCTGTGGCATCGGCTTGAGAGGCACCTTCCTGAGACATCTTGCTGGTTTGTAGTGAATCCTCATCCAAGGTCGTCCAGTTAGAGGATCGATACGTGACGGATCTTCTACTCTTCTCCCGACCCTTGGACTCAGTCGCTCAAATTTCCTTGATCTTCCCTCCTTTCTTATGATTCTTGCGATAACGTCCGCGTAGGGATCATTGCCAATGTTTATCAGATCTTTCCATGCTAGGTCTGTGATTTCGATCTTTGGCAGGGAGTTGAAAGCTTTTAAAGTTCGCCTCATGTACTGAAGCCCGTCTTTCCTCTTAATTACAAATAGCTGCAGTTCTCTATCAAAGAACCAACTTAATATGCGTTCAGACAGCTTCCCAGTACCCGACACCCTCATTGTCTTTTTAATCTCTAACTCCTTTTCAGCTCTGAACCATAACTTTCGTTTCTCTTCATTTGATAGCTCTCTAGCAGGTTCTTTTGTTGATGGCTGAGCATTCAACGCAACATTCACTACATCTATGTTAACAATATTATTCCCATCTATCATGTATGTATCCGTGATAGGATTCTGCTGTACAACTATCTCATCGGCTTCATCATCCTCATCAGCAACTATCTCGTCATCTGATTTCCAGTCGACTATCTCCTCTGGTACAAACTCACCTTCTTCTAGCTCTTCATCGTCATAATCAAAACCTACATCCATCGGATCATCATCAAGATCCATAAGAGCGTCGATCATCTCACTAATTTCAAAATCTGTAGGCTGCTTCGATGAACTTGATTCTCCTCCTTCTCCTCCTGCTTCTCTAGGCTCCCCCTCAGATTGAGCAGTCTGAGCAGTAGAAAAATCTATTGGCTCATTCTGACTTTTAGGGCTGGGATCATTGCCTTGGTTGTCTTGATCATCATCTTCTCTCGGCCTCTGTATTTCAGGATCACGGCACGATGTCTCCCCCTGAGACTGTAGATTTTTCATTAACTGCTCAATGAGGGAGCGCATCGACCTTAACTCAGCTGCCTGATCACAGACAAACGACTTCAGCTCAACATTTTCTTCCTGAATTTGTTCTACAGTCTTCTTCAATTCAGCATTCTCATTATCAAGATTTGCATTATGCGCCTGAATTTCACCCATTGCCTTTGTTAGGCCTAGGATTTGAACATGTTGGAAGTCAACGCGAGCTTTGAGCTGCATAAACCTCTGGTTGTCAGCGTAGGCGGTCGAGGTAGATGGAATGGACTGTACAGGAGTAGGGATGAATGGTGATGGAATATATGGTTCATGTTGAGGTGGTGGTGGTGGTGGAGCGGTGGCTTGAGGTTCTTGAGTTTGAGTTTGGGGGATTTCCGGTTGTGCATCGGATGCTGAGGATGACCCTTGCATAAACCTGTGACGCTTGGCCCTTTGCCGAGTCACTAAGGGAGCAATCTCTTCTTCTTCAAAATCTGAATCATCAGATTCCCTTACTACTCTCCTCCTTGATGCTTCTTCATTAACTACCAATCTTGTTCCATACGTTCCAATTTGAACAGTAGGTTCAGTCGAAACTGACTCAGGAGCCTCAACTTCTAACTCCTCCATCTCTTCCGATTCTGTTGCAGATGAAGACAAAACATTATCAGCCTGCTCGGGCATATATTCATCTACATCTCTTAACACATCTTCCTCTCCCTCAGGAGGACTAAGTAATTCACCTAGTAGCGCTGCAGCCACATCTTCATTTGCATGAGGCCCTGCCTCCCAGATTTCGTTAAGTGTTTGACATAATTGTTCAGCTTCGGTTGGAACACTTGAAGGCCCGGCTTCCTGTTCTTCCGGCTGCTGACTTGTCGAAGGCCTTGACGCCTGAGTTTGACTCGCGGATGGTCTTTGTTTGCGCCTTTGAGCACATGGTGGCTGTGGTTGTTGTTGTTGTTGTGGAGGCTGCCCGGCTCGAACTTCAACTTCCCCTGCCCAGTTGGCAACATCTGGGGCTTCAAAATTCCTATCCAGGATGGCTCCAAACAATGGACGCGCAACTGGAACAGCCAATCTTCCTCTGTGTGAGGAACAATCAGCGAAAATCCTCTTATCCATTACAGCAACACTTTGAATGTCATTTGATGGAGGCAGATTTGGCAAGAAGTGCCTTATCAACATCATGATGAACGACGGATACAACAAGAATTGTTGATTTTCTGGAGCGGTGATCTGGTGAACAAATTCTGAGAAGAACATCTCCGAAAAACTGTATGGTCGATTATACACCATCGCTACTATCCCAGACTGCATCTTCGCAACCATATAGTCAAACCCTACTTTCTTTGGAGCAAAGCAAACCATAAAGACATGCGCAAGAAATCTCCATTGTCCTATTAAGCCGCTCTTCATATATGACACTTTCGTCACATCGAGACTGTAACCCATTCTCTGAAAGGCCGCTTGCCTTATATTCAGAGGAAATTCGATCGGTCCAGATTCTTCTTCTTGAGTGCCCAGCTGCAACACTTGACGCAACATATCCGCCGAAAAGACTAGCGGTTGTCCAGCAATACGAGTTCGTAGCACTGTCGGGGTAATCGAGCAGTCTACCTGCAGCTGGTCATAAAATTGACGAATATACGGTAAAGCTAGCTGAACATTATGAGACAGTGCAAAACCAATCCTAGACTCTACTAGGAAATCAAGCACTTGTCTGAATCCCTGCGCCTCAGGGAGATTATGATCAGGATGAAGGACCATATTGTGCTTAGGCACAAAAGCTCGAACAGCCATTCCTGCATAATAAACAAACTATTAGATTCATTAAAAATCAATAAACTTGTTTAAATTCAAATCTGTTTTATTTTGAACTTGTTTAAGTGCAAAATCTAACACAATTAAATTTCTACAAGTTTAATAAAATTTAAATTAAATAAAGCAAATAAAAGATAGATTCGAATGTAACAGATTCGAATTGTTTCGAAAGTTCTGGACTTCTCGAGTCTAATGACAGATTCGAGAAATCCCATGAACAGATTCGAAACGCCGACTTTATTCAAAGACCAAATCTCTTGATTTAAACCTTTTTGGACTTAGAAAATTACATTCATTAGTCCTACTAGTTACTAATCACAGATAAGTGCCTTTAATTTGACTATTTTTCGGTCCAAACTTGGTAATTTTGCAAAAACCCTATTTCGACCCTTAAACCTTCAAAACTCGATGATTTTGCCTAACATTGTGTATAAAACTACATGAAGCTTGTACAATCAAGTTGATTATACCTAGATACAGTAGTAGAATCGAACACACTAGCTTTAAACTCGACGGATTGTCGTTTATGAGAGAAACGATAGACTCGAGAACAGATTCGAAATCGCTGGAATAGATTCGAGACAGTAGATTCGAAAACAGTAAGTATTAAATGACTTCACTGTTGACCTATATATACTACCAACCTTCGAATCTAAGGCCAGACTCGAATCTACTGACAGATTCGAAGCCTTCCCAATTCGAGTCTGTCCTAAACTCGAAAACACCAAACACTTAGAAAAATTTCGAAAATTTTTGAAATAACTTCAACTTTTTCAACCTTTTTCTACGGTATTGTGTAACAAGATAAACTATGCCAAATCTTTTACCCTAAGCACAAGATATTTCACGCAATGTTTATTTTATTCAACTTTGAATGCACCCTTAGTAATTTTTGACCTTTTACTTAAGTAAAAATTAAACTAAAATAAAATAAAATAAAATAACTAAAGTAAAATAAAATAAACTAAAATAAAATAAAAATAAAACTTTGACCAAAAATTTAATCTAGAATTAAGCTATACTTATAAAATTTACAACCTAAGCTAAATACTAAACAAAATATTTTTGATGAGTATAGTCTAAGAAAGGTTCAATCAGATAGCGATGTCTGATACTTACTTTCAGTACTTAAACTTTCACACTTAGGAATTTTTGATTCCTTTGATTGTTTGTCGTGACATACCTATTTAGCCGATTGTTGGTATTTTATCCCTTTAAACATTCTACATTTCGGAATATCCCCTTGGCATTTTTATTTATCAGGAAATTATCTTACGTGACTCAGACATAGACATACTTTTATGATCAAGGCACACAGACAAAGATTCTAATTTGTTGGTATTTGCAAACTTTCTTTAAAAGACAAACATCGGACACAGGTCTGTATTTTCATACAACAAAGTGTCTTAGTTTGACTTAAGGTTTATTTTTAAAGTTAGCAAGACAGCGGTGACAAGTCTGTACTGACGTACAACAGAGCGACATATCTGCTAACCCGAATCTAAACAGAGGCAACAGGTCTGTACTTACGTACAACAAAGTTACATGTTTTCGACTCTCAATTTTGTATGATTTTTCTATTCTTTCCATTTTAAGATGTATTTGATGTTGCCATAGATCCCCAGAAAGTTTGCATACCTCATTTAGACTCAAAGTTTGTATGTCTTGTACATAAAAATTAAGACCGATTGGTCGTACATCTAAGCTAGTGACACGCTTGACTCTTTCTAGAATATTTTATTAGCCTCGAGATTCCCTATATGTATTATGCCTACCAACACATCAAACTAAATAAAGTATAACACTTAGAATTTAGTTGCATTATGTGTGAAATCCTAAACACTTAGAGTTTGTAACGACTGTGCCAATTTTCGTCACTTTGAACCTATGTATCTAAGACTTAACTCATTTTCTGATATTCTCTTTTTTTGTATTTTTATGATTTTCTCTCTTTTTTTCTTTTGTTTTTCATAAGAAATAAGATAACCTACTAACTTACTAAAAATAGAAACTTACTAAAAATAGAAACTTACTAAAAATAGAAACTTTCCTAAATTAGCAGACTACTGTAAAGAAAGAAAATAAGCTACTACTACTAAGGTCAAATTACTCTGGGTTGCGCATTCCATTCAGTTGAATTAAATACTCAAACCGTGACTTATCAAATGCTTGGGTAAATAAATCTGCATTATTAGCTTCTGTTGCCACTTTTACCAATTTGATTAAGTTCTTTTCAGCACAATCACGAATAAAATGATGCCTAATGTCTATGTGCTTTGTTTTACTGTGTTTAACTGGATTGTTAGTTATAGCAATTGTAGATTGATTGTATATCATAATGGGAGTTTGAGTGTAAGCCAAACCGTAATCCCGCAATTGTTGTTGTATCCACAGAACCTGTGAGCAGCAACTACCAGCAGCAACATGCTCGGCCTCGCACGTTGACACGGCTACCGATGTTTGTTTCTTGCATTGCCAGGATACCAATCTCCCTCCTTAGACCTGACAACCTCCAGTTGTTGATTTGCGCGTCAAGCTGCATCCTCCGTAGTCAGAATCCGTGAACGCCTCCAACTCTAGATCTCCCTCCGCGTGATACCAAAGTCCCAGCTTCGGTTTCGACTTGAGGTATCGTAGAATCCGCTTCACAGCTTTCATGTGCATCTCCTTCGGATTCGCTTGAAACCTAGCACAAATACACACAGCAAACATAATGTCAGGTCTTGAAGCAGTTAAATACATAAGTGAGCCAATCATGGCCCGATATAAAGTCGGATCCACATCGGTATCACTTTCAGTACCCGGTCCGAGATTATGATTCACTTGAATCGGCGTGCTGAAATGAGCAGTCAACTTTGTTCCTTCCATCCCGAAACGTTCTAATATGTCATAGACATACTTAGTC
Organism: Centrapalus pauciflorus; assembly: GCA_020465985.1. Taxonomy (NCBI): domain Eukaryota; kingdom Viridiplantae; phylum Streptophyta; class Magnoliopsida; order Asterales; family Asteraceae; genus Centrapalus; species Centrapalus pauciflorus. The sequence goes on along the minus strand of JAANYP010002120.1, from coordinate 179,774 downwards.
TGATGGATAAACATCCCTTCCTTCTTCTGGTCAACTTGTAACCCTAAAAAGAAATTTAACTCCCCCATAGCACTCATCTCGAACTTAGACTTCATCACCTTCTCGAAATCTTTGCACATCTGTTCGTCTGATGATCCAAAGATGATATCATCGACGTACACTTGTACCAAGATAAAGTGTTCTCCCTTCCTCTTAACAAACAGAGTACTATCTATCCTACCCCTTTCAAAACCGTTCTCTAACAGATGGTTGGATAGAGTCTCATACCACGCCCTAGGTGCCTGATGCAATCCGTATAAAGCCTTATCTAAGCGATATACTCTATCAGGATATTTTGGATCTGTAAATCCGGCGGTTGTTCTACATACACCAACTCCTTCACTTTCCCATATAGGAAAGCACTCTTAACATCTAACTGATATACCTTAAAGCCCTTGAAGGAGGCAAAAGCTAAAAACAACCTAATGGCTTCTAGCCTTGCTACTGGTGCAAAAACCTCGTTGTAATCGATTCCCTCCTCTTGGTTGAAACCCTTTACAACTAATCTAGCCTTGTTGCGCGTGACTATACCCCGGTCGTCTTTCTTGCACTTAAAAACCCATTTGGTTCCTATGGCAACTTCCCCTCGAGGTAATGGAACTAACTCCCACACTTCTAGTTTCCTAAATTGCGAAAGTTCTTCCTGCATCGCTTCAACCCAGGAGTTATCCTTAAGTGACATTTGCACATTCTTAGGCTCTACTTGCGATATGAAACATGAATAGAGACATGTGTGATAAGCTTCGGAGTCGTTTATCATCGACAACAACACAGTGTTGTTATTTAAACTACTCCTAGTCCTCACACCCTCGTTAGGATTTCCTATGATGCTTTCTAATGGATGGTTCTTGTTAATCCTAGAGGTCTCTATCTCATCAACCCTTAGATTATCTCCTAAGTTAGATCCTATTTCACCTAATGGGGGAACAGGCTCAGCTTCTACATTTCCCTCCTCATGGACGTTTTCCTCAGAGTTGGAACTTGATGCTTGAGTCTGATTCTCAGTGGTAGGTGCTTCTGGATCAGCAACTTCTGGAGATCTATCTACAGTCGCAGTAGGCTCGGATGTGGATTCAAACGTAGTCCTCGGAAAGATATGGCCATCGTCATTCAGATGCAACGTCGCCATGTCTTTTTCGATTGTACCTGCATCATCATCCAAAGGAATGTTAAATGACTCAAATAACTTATCATAGTCAAATAACCATTCCGGACCAGTTTGGGGTTCATGTGTATAACTTGTGACTTCAATATTATACACAATCTCCACAGTACCATTTTTTTTGTTAAAAACCCGTTTGTTTGGTGAGTTCGGCACATAACCTAGGAAGTTTCCTTCGTCAGCCTTTTCACCAAACTTCGGTTGATGTTTTGTTCGTAAAAGAGGGCATGGTACACCAAACGGTTCGAATCCAGTTATATTAGGTGGCCGTTTATTCAAAATTTCATAGCATGTTTTGTTCAAAGATTTGACTGTAAGGACTCGGTTTAAAATATGGCACGCGGTATTCACTGCCTCCCCCCAAAACATGGTAGGAAGCTTTGAATCCAAAAGCATAGTCCTTGCAGCCTCAATCAATGTTCTATTTTTACGTTCGGCCACCCCATTTTGTTGAGGTTCATATGGTGCACTGAATTGATGCACTATGCCCTTTGATAGGCAATATACACCAATTACAGTGTTTTTGAATTCAGTCCCATTATCACTACGAATATTTTTAACCCTTGTTCCGTAGGAATTCTCCACTTGGTCTAAGAACCCGATGAGCTTGGAAGCCGTCTCGTCCTTTGTACCTAAAAAGAAAACCCAAGAAAATCGTGAGTAATCGTCAGTGATAACTAAACAAAACCAACTACCTCCGATACTCCTTTTGTTGATTGGGCCGAAAAGGTCCATATGCAACAAATCGAATGTTGAGGATATGGAGTTCTGCTTCTTGGACTTGTGTGTCTTTTTATGTTGCTTGCCCTTCATGCACGGTAGACACTTGTCCTCGAACTGAAAACTATTCATTGGCACACCCTGCACTAGTCCATTTTTCGTTATGTAGTTCATCTTCCTTAGGTGCAGGTGAGCCATGCGTCTGTGCCACAGTACCGATTCCGTCTCCGAAGCTTTGGATAATAGACAGATTGGCCCCATAGAAGTCTTCGGCTTGTTCATATCAAGCATGTACAAGTCATTCTTCCTTGGCGCCCGCATCAATACCCATTCTTCAGGAATCTTGAATCCCAGCTTTAGCACTAACGCCTCAGTGTCAGTGAACAACACTGAGTTCTTCTTATCACAAATTTGAGATACACTAATGAGATTGTGAACCAGTTTATCAACATGATAAACTTGGTTCAACTTGATTGTCCCATTAGTGACCACTCCGGTACCCGTGATATTTCCACCCTTGTTACCCGCGAATGACACGAATCCCCGATTCCCACCCTTGAAGTCTGTAAGTAGACCTCGTTCCCCTGTCATGTGCCTGGAGCATCCACTGTCGACGAACCGTTTGTTGTTTGGACCTGTGGTAATCTCCTGCACATGAAAGAAAATAGGTTAGTTATCACGGGGAACCCAAGCCATAACTGACTTGGTTATACCATTCTCGTCCACATACTTGAACTCTTTCAAATACCCATCTCTCCTTTCAGGTGACTTGGGCCTTTGAACTTGAGTTTGTTGTGGTGCCGAGTGATTTAAGTTCACTCTTTGCCTTGGAGTAGGCATTTGTTGTGGAGCTCTAGAATAATTCCTATCATATGGCATTTCGGACTGTGATCCCTGAGCTCTTACCGGTGCGTACTGTCTAACTGGAGTATGAGACCTAACTGGAGTGTGTGACATGCTAGGTGTTGTGCTCCTATAGACTTGTTGTGGTGCTGACCTAGATTGATTAATGACACGATTCGGTGAATTTGTCCTAATCACTTCCTTTGGTCCAACCTTAACCAGTGTGTTTTTCACAACTTGTTTGGGTGCGGCCTGCACAGCTTTCTCGGTACTTTGAGAACTACTGGTGCTTGCAACACTTGTTGAGGGATTAACAGGTGTTGGGTTCACTGTCTTAGGTGTAACATCGGCTTTCCTAAGCGGACAGTGAGAAGCAACATGCCCCTTCTCGTGACATCTGAAGCAAGACATCTTATCTATGGACTTTTTGTGTGTTCCCTTAGATCTAGGTGTCTCACTAGTGTCTAGTTCCTTTGGTACATCTATGGCGACTGGCTCATCAACCTGATCAGCCCAAGCAATTTTCTGTTTTCCTGCAGGTGTTTCACTGGAGGAAGACACAAATTTGACTTTCTTAACCTTGACGGTTGTGTCAGCCACCTTAGGTGTATTTTCTACTATAGGCTCAGGTGTCGTTGTAGATAGGTCCTCTAAGTCTACTGATTTATCAGTTTTCTCCTGAGGCTGAGGCACATAGTTTGCATTGAAAGGTGGAGGAATTTCGTGAAATCCTAGACCTACAGGCTTTTTAGACTGTCTTTGGGCGTCTAAAACTTTCCCTAGGTTTAGGCTTGAATTCCTAAACTTTTCCAACTTGCTATTCGCCTCGGCTACGTTTACCTTTGTTTCAGCTAGCTCTATGTCCTTGTCCTTAAGACTTTTGGTCAGGGCCTCTACGTGCTCATACATAAGCTCTATCCTAACACACTGCTCACTCAGTTTGTCTTTAAGAACTATTACGTCTTGAGCATCAGCCTTAAGCTTTTCTTTAAGATCTTGTTTGATATCATTTTGGCTAGCGTTTTCAATTTTTAAATTCTCATTTTGAGCAGTTATGGTTTTATGTGATTCTAAGACTAGATTTAACCTATCGTTAGAATTAACACACAACGCACATAATTTACGAAAAAGAGAGTAAGTCAGACTAACCTTAGAGTTATCAGATTCCACGTTGGCCATCTGAGCAGCAAACTCCAGCACTGTCTTATCATTCGCCTTCTCTACCCACATCGGACTACTGTCCCTTGTGGTCTGCTCGTCCCCATCACACCCAGTTTCTGTGACTTCAGCCATGAAGGCTCTAGCATTCGACTCAGGATGTGAACTCCAGTCATACGTACCATCTAGCTGTCTGTCTGAAGTGACATTGGATAGTAGACCCCGCTAGATTGGCTTGACCAGATGATGAACTTGGAAGGTATCGTTGTTGGGACTGATTTTGGAACTGTCCCTGATGTTGACTCTGCCCTTGGTATGTCTCCACCTTCGGTCTCTGACACTCCCTGGCAAAGTGTCCCAGTCCTTGACAGTTGAAGCATTTCACCTTGGACTTATCAAATCCTATTCCCTTGTTATTCATCGTCAAATTCCTCCCAGTTCGTTTAATGAATCTCTTAACCCTTTGGGTTACCATGGCCAGTAGCCATTTAAGATCCATTTCCTCAAGATCATCATGGTCGACCTGATCGTAGTCTTCGTCCCAGAGAGCAGGATCATTAATTTTCCCTTGAACACAATTCCCGTATGCGGCCACAAAAGAAGCTAGCAGATTCAAATGTTCTTCCGCTGATTTTGCGCTCATGGGCATCATCGAATAGCTCTGAGTTGTCGATGCCTGTTGTACTTGAGGCTGCGGTTCTTCCGATCTTCCTAATCCTAAGAACGCGCGATTCAATGTGTCATCAGACTCTGCTGGTGACGACGTTTCTCCAGTGAAAAACGCTGTAGCAGTCTTTGGTTCGGCTGTCGCTGAAGGTTTTGATGTCTTTCCAAAATACATTGCTGGATTCTGGACTTGTTCATAATCGGTTTCGGCCTTCAGTAGCTCGAAGTGATATGCCCGCAACGTTCCCACAATATCATCCAGAGATTGAGAATAATACTTGTCCTCGTTCAGCTTGATCATTGCCACATACATAGCCCATTTGGCTGGTAAGGCATCAAGAGTTGTTCTTGTCAGTATCGGTAAACTGAATCCCGTGACTTTCAAGTTCTGTTAATAGATGATAGAACCGGGTGATAATATCATCCAGCTGTTCATCCTTTATCGCCTTGAAAATCGCAAACTGTTGTTTCAACAGTTCTGTACGCTTTCTCCGAACTCTAGGATTACCCTCACACCTCTTCTCTAGAGACTCCCAAAGTTCTTTTGACGTCTTTTGAGTCCTGAATGTGTGCAGTATATCCTGAGGCAAAGCCATGCGGATTAGTGAGAAAGCTTTGTTTTCGGCTTCATACAATTTCTTGTCATCCTCCTTCATCATTTGGTATGACAAGACTTTCTGACGGCCTTCAACTTCTGACATTGGTGGTATATACCCTTCGTCAATACACACCCACATGCGCATGTCATTAAAACGAACGAAATCGGTAAACCGATCTTTCCACCAGTAATAATCTTTGACTTTCATCAGCTTAGGCGGAGCATTTGCCTTCCCGACCTCGTGGTCCATTTCTAGGAATTTCTGAAGATTTGACATCTTTTCGGAATTAATTGAATATGAACTTAATTAATTTAATTCCAAACTAATTTGAGTTAATTCGTTCGAATCTAGATAGATTCGAATATAATTAGACTCCAATTTATTTTTGGATTAAATTCGATTAAGTGGTGAAATTCAATTAAATTCGAAATTAAGTCAGATTCGAAAAATCACTAGACTCGAAGGTCAGACAAACTCGAGATTCAAGCAGATTCGAACCCTAATCGAAAGTAAACTAAACTCGAACTAAACTCGAAACTAGGTAGACTCGAGATCCTATTCGAATGTAGAACAAACTCGAAATAGATTCGAAACCCTCTGAATTAGACTCGAAAGGAGCGGATTTTGGTTAGACTCGAGACTAAGTGTAACCCTAATTACCCCTATTAGATTCGAGCGCCGCAAACTCGAAAAACGGCTAACACTTTGATTTTTTGACGTTTTGCAGATTAAATCAGTATTTTTCCAACGAAAAATAATGATTCCGATCAAAAACGTGAAAAACCACAAAGTATATTCCGAATAAGAATTTGCTAAGCTTGAAAACACGATTTTGAGAGAAAAAACCGTCCAACTAGCGTCAAGAAACCTAGAATGTATCTAGATGAACACGAAGAAGACCAAGAACACTCCGTTGGATCTGATACCACTTGTAAGGTCTACCAATACTAGATCTATCTAGACGCGGAGCCGTCAACGAGTGCGGAATCTTCGTTAACGGGTAGACGGAAACAACTCTCAACTACGAAACACGGAGACTATCAGAGGCTGAACGAACGACACACGAACGATCCTACGAACTGATTCTCTCCGAAAGAACACTCACCAAGCTGATAAACTCGAGATCGCTTTATGCTTAATCCCTCACGAATTCTGCAAAAAGTCTGATAATATCTCGAGTCTATCCCTAATTATAGACCCTGATTCGAGTCTGTTATGGGCCAAACTCGAATCTGGCCCAAGGCCCATTCGAGTTTGTCCATGATGACATTCTCGAATCTGGGCTCATTCGAATCTATGGCTACATTCGAATCTATCACAGATTCGAATGCCAAGCCTTAACTAATTCGAATCTAGCATTTACCATAAACAACTAAGTGTTGAAACTAATGTTATTAACTTATGATTGATTTTATCTTTGTACTTTATGCTTGAACTTCTTGTAATATGTTACATCCAGTTCAAACATACGAACACTAATAAATATCAACCATATATATAAACATATATAACAAACACTTGCTAAAATCACAATGTAGGATCACTTAGATTGCTATCGTCACACAGGATGTACCAACAGTACAAGATAGCGCCCTCACATGGTGGAATTCCTATGTCCAGTCTGTAAGTATTGATGAAGCCTACCAGCTCACATGGTCCGCATTGAAGCAAATGATGACAGACGAGTACTGTCCGAGAAACGAACTCCAGAAGATGGAATCGGAGTTCTGGAGCCTGTCGATGAAGGGAACGGATGTAGCGGGGTACACCAACCGATTTCATGAACTGAGCATTCTGTGCCCTCAGATGGTGACCCCGGAGTACAAAAAGATCGAACGTTACATTTGGGGACTCGCTCCTCAAATTCAAGGTAATGTCACTGCCTCCAACCCATCCACCATACAGGATGCCATCAGGATGGCAAACAATTTAATGGATCAAGTGTCCCGGAGGAATGAAGCTAAAGCCGGGGAAAACAAGAGAAAGTGGGAAGACAAGTCTGGGAAGAATACGGGCTCACAATCCAAGAAGCCCGAGACCATCAAGGCCTACGTAGCCGGAAATGAGCCTAGAAAAGGCTACACGGGTACCAAGCCTTACTGCACCCAATGCACCTTTCATCACAACCAGGGTCCCTGCCCAACCCACTGTGGAAAATGCAAACGTTTGGGGCATATGGCCAAAGACTGTAAATCTGGAGCCCCGGGAACCAGTGGCAGCAATCAAAAAGGCTGCTTTAAATGTGGAGTTACTGGGCACTTCAAGAGTGAGTGCCCGAAGATGAGGAATGGTGGAGGAGCTCAGGGGAGAGCTTTTGTGTTGGGAGCAGGTGACGCTCGTCAAGATCCCCACGTAGTATCAGGTACGTTTCTTTTAAATGACATTTATGCTTACGTACTCTTTGATACTGGGGCTGATAGGAGCTTTATATCTGATAAGTTTAGTACGCAATTGAATGCCGCTCCTTTTCCCTTAGACAACTCTTATGCTATAGAACTGGCTGATGGTAAAATAATAGAGGCAAGTAGTATCATTAAGGAATGCACACTGAAGCTGGCAGATCATCCCTTTAAGATAGACTTGATGCCTATAGAACTCGGAAGTTTTGATGTAGTAGTTGGTATGGATTGGTTATCACACAATCATGTCGAGATTTTGTGTGGTAAGAAAGTGGTACGGATACCACTCCACAAGAAGAAGTTCCTAACAGTCCAAGGAGAAAGAAAGAACCGACAGTTGAATGTCATATCCGGCCTAAGAACATTAAAGTGCCTTAGGAAAGGTTGTCATGCAGTACTGGTGCAAATTGTAGAAAAAGAGGCGGAGGAGAAGCGACTTGGGGATATTCCAGTGGTTTGTGACTATCCGAAGGTCTTCCCGGAAGATTTGCCTGGACTTCCGCCAACTAGGCAAGTAGAGTTTCAAATCGATTTGGTGCCGGGAGCTGCACCGGTCGCAAGAGCCCCATATAGACTCGCCCCTTCTGAGATGCAAGAGCTATCCAATCAATTACAAGAGTTGATGGATAAAGGATTCATTCGACCAAGTTCCTCACCTTGGGGAGCTCCGGTCTTGTTCGTGAAAGACGGATCCTTCAGAATGTGCATAGACTACCGAGAACTAAACAAGTTAACGGTAAAGAACCGCTACCCTCTCCCCAGAATTGATGACCTGTTTGACCAACTACAAGGATCTAGCTTCTACTCTAAGATTGATCTGCGATCCGGTTATCATCAAGTAAAGGTTCGAGAAGAAGACATAACCAAGACAGCATTCAGAACTCGTTATGGACATTACGAATTCCAGGTAATGCCATTCGGTTTAACTAACGCACCAGCTGTATTCATGGACCTCATGAATCGAGTGTGTAAACCGTATCTGGACAAATTTGTAATAGTGTTCATAGACGATATTCTCATCTATTCCAGAAATAAGGAGGAGCATGAACACCACCTCAAGCTGATCTTGGAGTTGTTAGAGAAGGAACAGTTATACACCAAAATTTCAAAATGTGAGTTCTGGTTGCGAGAAGTTAAATTCCTTGGTCATGTGATCAACAGCCGGGGAATCCAAGTTGATCCATCAAAAATCGAGGCCATAAAGAACTGGGCGACTCCTAGAACCCCCACGGAAATCCGCCAATTTCTAGGACTTGCCGGTTATTATAGGCGATTTATCGAAAACTTCTCAAAGATAGCAGGTTCCTTAACAGAATTGACTCGGAAGGATGTAAAGTATATCTGGGGTGAAGAGCAAGAAAAGGCGTTTCAGCAGTTAAAGCAAAGGTTGTGTAGTGCACCAATTCTGTCCTTACCCGAAGGGACTGAAAATTTTGTGGTCTACTGTGATGCCTCGCACAATGGATTAGGTTGTGTGCTCATGCAAAGGGATAGAGTCATTGCTTACGCATCACGACAGCTCAAAATCCACGAGGTGAATTATACGACTCATGACTTAGAGCTTGGAGCAGTGGTGTTTGCTCTCAAGATATGGAGGCACTACCTGTATGGAACTAAGTGCACGGTGTTCACAGACCATAAAAGTCTTCAGCATATTCTGAACCTTAAAAAGAGTTAAATATGAGGCATCGTCGTTGGGTTGAACTACTTAGCGATTATGACTGCGAGATTCGTTATCATCCGGGGAAGGCGAATGTCGTGGCTGATGCCCTAAGCCGAAAGGAACGGGTTAAACCATTAAGAGTCCGAGCTTTGGTCATGACTATACAGTCAAACCTAAACTCTCAAGTCCGCAAGGCACAAGAAGAAGCAGTCAGGGAGGGTAATCTACTGGATGAAGCCTTGAGATGTATGGATAAGCAGTTTGAAATCAAGCCAGATGGATGTCGATACTTCATGGGCAGAATTTGGCTACAAAAACTCGGAGGAGTAAGGAAGCTGGTCATGGATGAAGGGCATAAAACAAGATATGCTATCCATCCAGGGTCAGATAAAATGTATCACGACTTGAAAGGAATGTACTGGTGGCCAAACATGAAGGCTGACATTGCTACCTATGTTAGCAAGTGCTTAACATGTTTGAAGGTTAAGGCTGAGCACCAAAAACCATCAGGATTGCTAGTTGCCAAAGACTTCTGGAGGTTATGACACTATTTGGGTGATTGTGGATCGGCTTACCAAAACCGCACATTTCCTGCCCATCAAGGAGACTGATAAAATGGATAAGTTAACACGAATCTATCTTAAAGAAGTCGTCTCAAGGCATGGAGTACCAGTATCAATTATATCAGACAGGGACAGCCGGTTCACATCAAGATTTTGGCAGTCATTGCAAGAAGCACTGGGTACACGCCTAGATATGAGCACAGCCTATCACCCGCAAACAGATGGTCAGAGTGAAAGGACGATTCAGACGTTGGAAGACATGTTAAGGGCATGTGTCATCGATTTTGGCAAAAGTTGGGACAGACACCTGCCATTAGTCGAGTTTTCCTATAACAACAGCTACCACTCGAGCATTAAGACCGCCCCATTCGAGGCACTCTACGGGCGAAAGTGTCGATCACCTCTTTGTTGGGCTGAAGTAGGAGATAGTCAGATCACTGGACCTGAGATCATCCAAGACACTACAGAAAAGATAGCCCAGATTCGTAACCGATTAAAGATCGCGCGGGATCGACAGAGGAGTTATGCAGACATTCGACGGAAGGATTTGGAATTCCAAGAGGGAGATCAAGTAATGTTGAAAGTCTCGCCTTGGAAAGGCGTAATCCGTTTTGGGAAACGAGGAAAACTCAATCCTCGTTATATCGGACCATTCAAGATCACCAAAAGAATTGGCCCGGTAGCTTACCGACTCGACCTGCCCCAGAGCTTAGTAACGTTCATAATACCTTCCACGTGTCCAATCTTAAGAAGTGTCTGGCTGATGAATCACTCGTTATACCCATGGACGAGCTGGAGTTAGATGATAAGTTGAACTTCATTGAGCAACCTGTAGAAATAATGGACCGAGAAGTCAAGAATCTCAAGCACAGGCGGATCCCAATAATAAAAGTCAGATGGAACTCTAAGCGAGGTCCTGAGTTTACATGGGAACGAGAAGATCAGTTCCGGGAAAAATACCCTCACCTGTTCTCGGATACTCAAGCAGTGGAGAACACGAGCTAATTTATGGACGAAATTCTCTTAACAGGGGGAGACTATAACATCCGGCACTAAACCAGGTTAGCAACAAAGCCCTAATCTACATTTAATAGTCAATTATAGCCTAATCAGTGGTCATTAGAAATTAATCAAGTGATTAACAAGGCTTATTAGAAAATTCAACTCAATTAGAATCAAATTCATCAGTGCGATGAATCGGGAAATCAATTAATCCGATCAATTTACGACATGAAGGATTAATTCAACTAAGTACATAATTAAATCATGATTAGTGACACTAATCATACACTAATATAATTACTTAACCTTAATTATGCAAGACTAAAACAATTAATTAAAACAATGCATCCAAAAGTATTTATGAATTTACAAGAAAAGGGAAATACAAGAATACGTTTCTAAATACTTTTATACAAAAAAAAATAGAAATACCTCTAAATATTGGCCATATAGGCCGGCCAAAGGAGGACACACAAGGACCAAAAGAATGCATTTTTTACTCAACCTTTCTACATCAAATCCTCCTCTTTCCTTTCATCCAAGATTTTACAACTTTTATCATCATTTCACCACCTTTATTCATCTATAAATAGAGGTTCAAATTCACTTCATTTCTCACACCTTGCATAGCAAAATCTCTCCTTTCTCTCCCTCTTGAAAACCAGCCACAAGCCCTCAAGAACACACAAAGTGTTCTTTCAAGTGTTCTTCATATTTTTGAAGTGTTCTTGGTGAAACTTTTGAAGATCCAACCTTCTACTCATTTTCATTCTTCTAAGATCATCAAAGTAAGTAAATACTAACCTATTACATCTTATATTTATGTTTATATAAGTCTTTGCATAATACAACAACAAGTTTCATAAAAACTCAAGTTTAAAGTTTCTAGTTTTTATTTTTAAGTTGTTTCTTTAAATGTATTTATGAATATATGAACACATTATAAAAGTGATAATATTATGAAAACATGTGATATATATGTGTTTTTATAACTATTATGACCTTTATACAAGTAGTCTTTGAATAAACAACAAGAATCATAAGTTGTTGTAAGTTTATAAACTACGGATTTTCGGCAGAAAACTTATATCGACTTTGAAAAATCATAACTAATTCATAACTCAACGAAATGAGTTGATTCTTGTCTCAAAAGTTAGATCTATGTCTTAACTATAGATCTGTAGTTTTTCATAATTTATTTTGGAGTTTAAGACCTCCAGAAATTATTTGGGAAACCGAAAGTTTGACAGCTCAAAAATGGCCAACATAGCGTTTTTAACGAGCTTTTTCACCAACCTAAACATCTCGAAAAATGGCCGTTCTTGATTCTAAAAATCCTTTGTGTATAGTAGTTGAATGTCCTAGAAAACCAAAGGCTAAAACATTTTGGAGCTTAGTCAAAAACAGCCTCAAAGTAGGCCGAAAAACCTCCGAAAAAGCTGGAAAATTATATATATATAAACTTGACGTTTTAAGCGCATTTTATTTAAAAACTTGTAATGTTGGGTGATTTAAGACATAAAAATCTATAAATATACATATTATCATATATTAGTGATATTAAGTCCTTATTATCATTTAGGAGTCGGTTAAACACCTCCGGTTTCATCACCCATCAAACAACGCACATTTGCATTTTTGCGCATAGTTTTGCCATCACAAGTTCGGTGAGTTCTCATAGCCCCTATTTTCACACTGTTATGTTTTGTGGATGAAATACATGCTTTGTTTTTATATGGACACGAAAATATCTTCATTTCTATTATGTATTACACATGTGGTTACATCAGCCATTATATCATGAATCGTTAATTGCATTTATTTGTAAGCGCGAAATCAACTTAGTACTAAGTTGGGAGAAAAGCCATTTTATGGTAAAAGAAGGGGTAGTCCTAGGTCACATGGTGTCCGAGAGAGGCATGGAAGTTGACAAAGCGAAAGTTCAATTAATTTCTTCACTTCCACCCCCTACCAACGTTAAAGGAATAAGATCATTCTTAGGCCACGCTAGTTTTTATCGGCGATTCAATAAAGATTTCTGTGAGATCTCAATGCCGTTATGCAATCTTCTATCAAAAGATACCGAGTTTAATTTTGATGACGCCTGTATGAAGGCATTTGAGAAACTTAAATTAAAATTAACTGAAGCACCGATTCTACAATCTCCAGATTGGTCTCAACCTTTTAAGATCATGTGTGATGCTAGTGATCACGCAGTTGGTGCTGTTTTAGGTCAGAGATTTGAGTAAAAACCAGTGGTCATTTACTACGCAAGCAAAACTTTCAATGAGGCACAAATCAATTACACCACTACAGAAAAGGAGTTATTAGCCGTAGTGTTTGCCCTAAATAAATTCAGATCATATATTTGGGGGGCAAAAGTAATTGTGTACTCAGGCCACAGTGCTTTAAGACATTTATTGGCAAAGAAGGATGCCAAGCCTAGATTAATTCGGTGGATCCTTCTATTGCAAGATTGATCTAGAAATTAAAGATAAAAAAGGCATAGAAAATGCTATGCCCGATCATTTATCAAGTCTTCACTTAATCCCAACAAATTCAACTGATCGTATTAGGGACTCCTTTCCTGATGAACAATTATTATCAATATCTAAATTTCCCTGGTTTGCGAATCTAGTTATTTATTTCGTATCAGGAAGATTGCCAGAGCACTGGAACTCACAACAGAGAAAATATTTCTATGCTCAAGCAAGACAATACATTTGTGATGAACATGTTTTATTTAAAATAGGAGCAGATCAAATTATAAGACGATGTGTCCCTCACTCGGAACACGTGGATATTCTTAAACACTGCCATGCATATGCATGCGGTGGCCATTTCAGTGCAAAGAAAACTGGTCACTGGATACTGCAGTATGGTTTTTCTGGCCCACAATATTTAAGGATGCCTACGAGTTTGTTAAAGGGTGCACAAGATGCCAACAAACTGGTGGCATCGCAAAAAGAGATGAAATGCCTATGACCCCGATATTAATCGTTGAAATATTTGATGTATGGGGTATTGATTTTATGGGACCCTTCCATAAATCATTTGGATATGAATATATCTTAGTTGCAGTAGATTATTTTCCCAAATGGGTGGAAGCAGAAGCTTCACGCACTAATGATAACCGGTTGTGTGTAAATTTGTTAAAAAAATATCTTTGCACGACATGGTATCCCAAGGGCTATCATTATTGGCGGAGGGTCACATATTAAAAATCAGCATTTTGCTAAACTCTGTTGGTACATCCTGTGTGACAATAGCAGTCTAAGTAATCCTACATTGTGATTCTAGCAAGTGTTTGTTATATATGTTTATATATGGTTGATAAGTTATTATAGCTTGTGTGTTTGAACTTGATGTAACGTATTACAAGAAGTTCAAACATAAAGATCAAAGATAAAATCAATCATAAGGTAAAGACATAAGTTTCAATACTAAGTGAAGTATGTGAAATACTAGATTCGAATTATATAAGGGTTGACATTCGAATCTGTGATAGATTCGAATGTGGGACTAGATTCGAATGAAGGCAGATTCGAGAGTGTTAGTGAGGGCAAACTCGAATGGGCCTTGGGCCAGATTCGAGTTTGGCCCATAACAGACTCGAATTAGCCTCTATAATTAGGGATAGTCTAGTCCTATTAGGTTCTAATCGATGTTATATATGATTTATTTGAAGTTTTATCCGTCAAAACTTGTGATTTTAAACCACAAAGTTTCAACACAAATAAACATCAAATAAACTCGATTTTTGCCATAATAATGTCCTAAACTACCCATACTTTGTATAAAACAGATTACTATACCTAGGTATATAAGTATGTTCGAGAAAAGGAAGCAAAACTTCAAAGAATAGTGAGAAATTCGAATCGCGACAAGTTCGAGGAACAATTTCGAAATCGCCGGAGACAAGTTCGAATGAAGAAATTCGAGGGTAGGTGCCTTAAATGAAGTACTGTAGACCTATTTATACCAATTACCTTCAAACTTAGCATAAGTTCGAACTTCCTGAAAAGTCGAAATGAAGTTCGAATTTGTCTGAATTTCGAACTTAAGAGAAAATTTTGAAAATAATTGAGTAAAATTCAACTTTTTCAACTTTTTCGTGTAACGGAATTTTACACACCTTGCAGTATCATTCACAATAAGCAACAGATTTTCACGCAATATCTGTTTATTCAACCAAAAATGCATCCTAGTAACTTTGACCTTTTTTCAACTTGAATAAAATAAAATAAAATAAAATAAATTAAAATTTGAATAAAAAGAACACTTATACTACTCAAAAATTCTTTTAACAATTTACGGCCTAAAGTAACATAATATTTTTAGGAGAATGTCAAAGAAGGTTCAATCAGATAGCGGTGTCAAACGCACTTTCAGTATTTCACTTTCACACTTAGGAATTTTTTGATTCCTTTGATTGTGTGTCGTGATATACATTTCAAGTCGATTGTTGGTATGATTTTCCTTTTAAACATGTTACACTTTGGAATATCCCTTGGCCTTTTTATTTATCAGCAAACTACCTTACGTGTCCCATACTTAGACATACTTCTATGATCAAGGTAGACACACAATGATTATAACTTTTCGGTATTGCAAAGTTTCTTTAAAAGGCAAACATCGGACACAGTTCTGTATTTACATACAATAGAGTGTCTTAGTTTGTCTAAAATTTTATTTTAAGTTAGCGAGATAGTGGTGACAGGTCTGTACTTATGTACAACAAAGCGACTTATCTTGATAACTCGAGTCAAAACAGAGGTGACAGGTCTGTACTCACGTACAACAAAAAGCGACTTGTTTTTGAATTTCTCCTTTTTATACAAAAATTTTCTTATCTTTTCTTTTAAGATGTATTTTGATGGTGCTATACATCCCCCAGAAAATTTGCATACCTCATTTAGAATCATTGTCTGTATGTCTCTAACATAGGAATTAAGACCATTTGGTCATACATCTAAGTTAGTTACACATATGACTTTTCCTTGAATATTTTATTAGCTTTTGATATTTCCTTTATGTATTATGCCTACCAACATATCAAACAAGAAAATGCATATCACTTAGAATTTAAGGTGCATTATGTGTGAAAGCTTAACACTTATAAATTGTTTCGACTGTGCTAATTTTAGTCACTTTCAACCTATGTCTCTAAGACTTAACTCATTTTTCTAATATTCCTTTTTTTTTTTTTTTTTTAACTTTTTATGGTTTTCTCTCTTTTTTCTTTTGTTTTTCATTTTTAAGATAAGCTAATAAACTAACCTACTAACTTACTATGAAAGGAAATAATACTTAAATACTAACTTACAATAGAAAGAAAGAAAAATATACTAAGGTCAAGTTACTCTGGATTACGCATACCATTCAGTTGAACTAACAACTCAAAGCGTGACTTATCAAAAGCTTTAGTGAATAAATCAGCATTATTATCATCCGTTGCCACTTTTACCAGTTTAATTAAATTCTTTTCAGCACAATCACATATAAAATGATGTCTTATGTCTATGTGCTTGGTTTTACTGGATTATTAGTTATTGCAATTCTACATTGATTGTCTATCCTAATAGGAGTATGAGTGTAAGTCAAATCGTAATCCCACAATTGTTGTTGTATCCACAAAACCTGTGAACAGCAACTACCAGCAGCTACATATTTGGCCTCGTACGTTGACACGGCTACCAAAGTCTGTTTCTTGCATTGCCAGGATACGAGCCTCCCTCCAAGGAACTGATAACCTCCAGTTGTTGATTTCTGGTTCAAGCTGCAACCTCCATAATCTGAATCCGTGTAAGCTTCCAATTCCAGATCATCATCAGCGTGATACCAAAGTCCCAGCTTCGGTTTCGACTTGAGGTATCTCAGAATCCGCTTCACAGCTTTCATATGCATTTCTTTCGGACTGGCTTGAAACCTACCACAAATACACACAGCAAACATAATGTGAGGTCTAGAAGCAGTTAAATACATAAGTGACCCGATCATGGCCCGATATAGAGTCGGATCCACATCAGTGTCACTTTCTGTACCCGGTTCGAGATTGTGATTCACTTGAATCGGAGTACTAAAGTGAGCAGGCAGCTTAGTTCTTTCCATCCTGAAGCGCTCCAGAATATTGTAGACATACTTCATCGATGGATAAACATGTCCTCCTTCCTCTGTTCAACTTGCAAACCCAGAAAGAAGTTTAACTCTCCCATAGCAGTCATCTCAAACTTAGACTTCATCACCTTCTCGAAATCTTTGCACATCTTCTCGTCTGATGACCCAAAAATGTGTCATCCACGTACACTTGTACCAAGATAAAATATTCTCCCTTTCTCTTCACGAACAGTGTACTATGAATTCTCCCTCTTTCAAACCCGTTGTCTAAAAGATGAGTTGATAGTGTCTCATACCATGCCCTTGGTGTCTGATGCAATCCATACAGAGCCTTATCAAGTCGATACACTCTATCGGGAAACTTTGGATCAGTGCACCCACACAGTTGTTCAACGTACACCTGTTCCTTCACCTTTCCATACAGAAAGGCACTTTTTACATCAAGTTGATAGACTTTAAATCCTTTGAAGGACGCAATGGCCGGAAACAAACGGATTGCCTCAAGCCTTGCCACTGGAGCAAACACCTCGTGTAATCTATTCCCTCTTCTTGGTTGAATCCCTTTACCACAAGTCTTGCCTAGTTGTGAGTAAAAATACCCCGATTGTCTCTCTTGCACTTAAAAAACCCATTTGGTTCCTATAGCAACTTCCCCTCGCGGTAGAGGCACTAACTCTCACACTTCTAGCTTTCTGAATTGTGATAGTTCTTCTTGCATCGCTTCAACCCAACAATTGTCTTTCAGTGCCATTTGCACATTCTTCGTCTCTACTTGCGAGATAAAACACGAATAAAGGCAAGTGTGAAAAGCCTTGGGGTCATTAATCATTGACAACAACACAGTGTTGTTATTTAAGCTACTCCTAGTTTTCACACCAGAATGCGGATTTCCTATGATACTCTCAACTGGATGATCATTGTTTATCCTCGATGTTTCAATGTCATCGAACCTAAGATTATCTCCTAAGTTTGATCCTATTTCACCTAACGGGGGAACGACATCAGACGTTACATTCTCTTCCTCATGATCACTGTTTTCGGAGTTAGAAGTAGTAGTCTGATTCTCGTTTGTAGGTAACTCAGCTTCATACTCTGATGGGGCTCTATCTTCTATCGTAGTAGGCTCAGAAGTAGATGGAATGCTTATCTTTGGAAAACCTTTACCGTCGTCATTCAAATATAATGACGATAAGTCATTTTCAATTATACCTGCATTTCCATCTAAAAGAATGTTAAATGATTCAAACAATGAGTCATAATCAAATATCCATTCCGGACCAGTTTGGGGTTCATGTGTATAACTTGTTACATAATGTTATACACAATTTTTGTGGTACCATTTGTTTTGTTAAAAACCCTTTTGTTTGGTGAGTTAGGCACATAACCTAGGAAATAACCTTCGTCAGCCTTTTCACCATACTTAGGTTGATGTTTGTTTTCATTAATGTACACGGTACCCCAAACGGTTCGAAACCAGTTAGATTTGGTGGTCTTTTATTCAGAACTTCATAACAGGTTTTGTTCAGTGATTTGACAGTAAGGACCCGATTTAAAACATGACAAGCGATATTCACTGCCTCCCCCCAAAACATGGTAGGAAGCTTTGAATCCGAGAGCATGGTCCTTGCTGCCTCAATCAAAGTCCTGTGGCTCATAAGGTGCACTAAATTGATGCACTATGCCTTTGGATTGACAATATACACCAATTAATGTGTTTTTAAACTCTGTTCCATTATCACTCCTGATACGTTTTACCCTCTTCCCATAGGAGTTTTCGACTAGGTCTAAGAGCCCAATCAACTTTGTAGCTGTTTCGTCCTTCGTACCTAAAAAGAAAATCCATGAAAAACGTGAGTAATCATCAGTGATAACTAAACAGTACCCACTACCACCTATACTCCTTTTGTTGATAGGTCCGAATAGGTCCATATGCAACAAATCGATAGTGGAAGCTATTGAGTTCTGAGTCATAGACTTGTGTGACTTCTTGTGTTGTTTGCCTGTCTTGCACGATACACACTTGTCTTCAAACTGAAAACTCTTCATCGGGACACCTTACACCAGACCATGTTTAGTGATGTAGTTCATTTTCCTTAGGTGCAAGTGTGCCATGCGTCTGTGCCATAGAATGGATTCCGTCTCTGAAGCTTTGGATAGAAGACGTATCGGTCCCATCGTTGAATCCGATTTATTCATGTCTAGCATGTACAAGTCATTTTTCCTTATTTGGCTGAGAGTCGAACTTGCTAGCATTTGAATTTGTCAGACTTCGAACTTGTTAGAAACCTCGAATTTTTCAGACTTTTGAATTTGTTGATTTCGAACTTAATCAATTTCGAATTTAATTTCAAACGAATTTAATCTTAAACTAGTTCGAACTTACCTATGTTCGAAAGGGTTGATTTTAAATTAATTTCAAATTAAATTAATTAAGTTCTAATTCAGAAAGTTTAGAAAGAATGACTAGTTTGCAAAAGTTTATCGAAATGGACCACGAAGTTGGCAAGGTAAATTATCCACCAAAATTGATGAGGTTGGAAGATTACTACTGGTGGAAGGATAGGTTTGCTGACTTTGCGCGTTTCAACGACATGCGAATGTGGATCTGTATCGATGAGGGGTACATTCCACCTACTCAGGAGTTTGAGGGCCGTCAGAGAGTCTTGACATATCAAAAGATGAAGGATGATGACAAGAAACTGTATGAGGCCGAAAATAGAGCATTCTCAATTATTCGCATGGCACTACCTCAGGAGATCCTACACACTTTCAGGAATCATCGTACAGCTAAAGAACCATGGGATGCACTCGAGAACGGTGTGAGGGAAATCCGAGAGTTTGGAAAGAAAGGACCGAGATGCTGAAACAGAAGTTCGTTATTTTCAAAGCATTGAAAAACGAAAAGCTGGATGAGACAATCACAAGGTTCTATCATTTATTGACTGAGTTGGATAATCACGATGTCGAATATCGTGAAATTGAGAAGATAGAGAAACTTCTTGATGCTTTACCAGCGAAGTGGGAAATGTATACAGTTCTTATAAAGCATGATGAATAAAAATTCGAAACTCTTACACTCGAGGGAGTTATTGGTACGCTGAGGGCTTACAACTTTCAGTTACTTAAGAAAGAGAGTGAATATGACCATGTCCAAGATCCAGAGATGTATTTTGGTTAGTCAAAACCTTCGGTCGCGAGTGAACTGAAAACAGCTACAGCTTTCTTCACGGGTGAACCGTCTATTCCAGCAGAAGTGGAAGAAACAAGCAGTCGGGCTTTCTTAGGGTATTCTAAACCGGAAGAGAAACTGACTCACTCAGCATCTACTTCTCAATAGTACACAAAGATGCCTATGAGTGCATAATCAGCCGAAACTCATCTGAATCTTTTGGCTTCGTTTGTTGCAGCATATGGAAATTGTGTACAAGGAAAAATCAACGATCCTGTGTTATGGGAAGAGGACTATCATCAGGTGGATCTTGATGATTTGGAGGAAATGGACCTTCAATGGCAACTGGCCATGGTGACTCAGAGGGTCAAAAGGTTCATGAAGCGAACAGGAAGAAATCTGAATGTGGGCAACAATAAGATTGGTTCGACAAATCCAAGGTCAAGTGTTATAACTGCCAAGGATTAGGTCATTTTGCACGAGAATGTCAAAGACCCAAAGTTGAAAACTATCAGAATCAATCTCAGGAAAGATATCAATCTGGTAGTTCAGGTAATCAAGCGAACATCGCTGGTCTGTTAACAAACGTAACATCTGACAGACAGCTCTATGGAACGTATGATTAGAGTTCACATCCTAAGTCGAATGCTAGAGCCTTCATGGCTGAAGTGACAGAGATAGGAGATGTCGGAGCAGAGGAAGTCACAAAGGATAATGAACAGAGTGATACAAGTCCTGTGTTGGTGGAAAAGTCACACAATCAAGCTATTCTGGAGTTTGCCGCACAAATGGCGAACGTGGAATCAGATCACAAGAAGGTAATTGTGAACTTTTCTACATTCCGTGATTTATGTGTTTTATGTGCTAATTCCAATGATAGATTCAATTTAGTTCTAGAAACACATAACAATTTAACTGCTCAAATAGAATCCTAAAAATCAGATAATGCTAGTCTCCTAGATATTGAAAAAGATCTTAGGAATAAGCTGAAAGCAGATGCTCAGGATGTTGTAGTTCTAAAAGACAAATTAAGTGAGCAATGTGTCAGGATAGAATGATGTATGAGCATGTTGAGGCTTTAACAAAAAACTTACGATTAAAGAGGTCGAGCTAGCTGAATCAAAAGTTAAAGTTGCAGAGGTGAATAGTAAGTTAGAAAAGTTTAGGAACTCTTCACTGAATCTAGGGAAAATCTTAGATGCTCAGCGTCAGTCTAAGAAACCAGTAGGTTTAGGTTATAAAGAGAGTCCTCCACCTTTTAAGTTGACTAATAACAATGCTACAGAGGTAGCAACTGAAACAGTATCTGAATCTGATAAGGATAAATCATCTAAGGTGACTAATAACAATGCTACGATTAAGAAAATCAAGTTTGTGCAGTCTTCTAGTGATAGAATTGTAGGAGAAGCTAGATCTGACGTTAATAATCAGAAAGAGGAAGTAGTCACGGTAGTTGAGAAGATAGAAACTGACACTAGTGAGACACCAAAGTCGAAGGGCACACATAAGAAGTCAATTGATAGGATATCTTGTTTTAAATGTCACGAAAGGGGACATGTTGCTTCTAGCTGTCCATATAAGAAGGTAGAATCTACACCTATTGTTGGAAAGCCTGAACAACATAAATCCTCACCAAGTGTAGCTAGCACAAGTGGTTCTCAAAAAACTGAAAAGATTATGAGTGCCACACCAAAGACTGCTGTTAGACAAGTACCTGTGTCGGTTAGACCAAATGAAGTGGTTAGGACTAGTTCACCGAATAGAGTCCCTAATCAATCTAGGTCAGGACCTAAACAATCTTATAGGAGTACAACACCTACAAGAGCTTTGTTAGGTCTCACACTCCTCTAAGACATCAGACACCAGGTAGAGCCCAGGGATATCAATCTGAAATGCCTTATAATAGAAACTATTCAAGGGCTCAACTAGTAAATGCCGACCCAAAGGCCAAGAGTGAACTTAAATCACTCAGCTCCACAACAGGTTCGCAATCAAACACCTATGTCACCTGAAAGGAGAGATGGGTATTTGAAGGAGTTCACGTATGTGGATGAGAATGGTATTACCAAGTCAGTCATGGCTTGGCTTCCCCGTGATAACTAACCTCTTTTCTTTCATGTGCAGGAGATAACTACAGGTCTAAACAACAAGTGGTTCGTCGATAGTGGTTGCTCTAGGCACATGACTGGGGAAAGGAGTCTGCGCACAGACTTCAAGGCAGGGAACAGGGGATTCGTATCATTCGCTGGAAACAAAGGAGAAAATATCACCGATACTGAAGTGGTCACTAATGGGACTATCAAACTTGATCTAGTTTACCATGTTTATAAACTTGATCACAATCTCATTAGTGTATCTCAAATCTGTGATAAGAAGAACTCAGTGATTTTCACTGATACCGAGGCGTTAATGCTAAAACCGGGATTTAAAGTATCTGAAGAGTGGATACTGATGAGAGCGCCAATGAAGAATGATTTCTACATGCTAGACATGAATAAATCAGATTCATCGATAAGACCAATATGTCTTCTATCAAAAGCTTCAGAGACGGAATCCATTCTATGGCACAGAGGCATAACACACTTGCACCTCAGGAAAATGAACTACATCACTAAACATGGTCTGGTGTAAGATGTCCTGATGAAGACTTTTCAGTTTGAAGACAAGTGTGTACTGTGCAAGAGGGAGGCAAACAACACAAGAAGTCACACAAGTCTAAAACTCAGAACTCAATAGCTTCCACTTTCGATTTGTTTCATATGGACCTATTCGGACCTATCAATAAAAGGAGTATAGGTGGTAGTTGGTACTGTTTAGTTATCACTGATGATTACTTACGTTTTTCATGGGTTTTCTTTTTAGGTACGAAGGACGAAACAACTGCAAAGTTGATTGGGTTCTTAGACCAAGTCGAAAACTCCTATGGGAAGAGGTAAAACGTATATGGAGTGATAATGGAACAGAGTTTAAAAACACAGTAATTGGTGTATATTGCCTATCCAAAGGCATAATGCATCAATTTAGTGCACCTTATGAGCCACAAAAAATGGGGTGG
Source organism: Centrapalus pauciflorus (assembly GCA_020465985.1). NCBI lineage: Eukaryota > Viridiplantae > Streptophyta > Magnoliopsida > Asterales > Asteraceae > Centrapalus > Centrapalus pauciflorus. The sequence goes on along the minus strand of JAANYP010002120.1, from coordinate 156,619 downwards.
CAGAACGAAAGAACTGGACTTTGATTGAGGCAGCAAGGACCATGCTCTCGGATTCAAAGCTTCCTACAATGTTTTGGTGGGAGGTAGTGAATACCGCTTGTCATGTTTTAAATCGGGTCCTTACTGTAAAATCACTGAACAAAACCAGTTATGAAGTTCTGAATAAAAGACCACCAAACTTAACTGGCTTCGAACCCTTTGGGGTACCGTCTACATTAATGAAAACAAAACATCAACCTAAGTTTGGTGAAAAGGCTGACGAAGGTTATTTCCTAGGTTATGTGCCTAACTCACCAAACAAAAGGGTTTTTAACAAAACAAATAGTACGGTAGAAATTGTGTATAACATTGATGTAACAAGTTATACATATAAACCCCAAACTGGTCCGGAATGGATATTTGATTTTGACTCATTGTTTGAATCATTTAACATTCCTTTGGATGGAAATGCAGGTAGAATTGAAAATCACTTATTGTCATTAAATCTGAATGACGACGGTCAATGTGACACCCTTGCCACATTTAACCACAATTACAATACACCCAGGATTAATCACCAACAATCAATTGCATAATGATCTGATACCTTAATTAAAGTGCGGAAGCAAAATACGAAAAACAAAACAATACAATTATGACATACACCCTACGGTGCTACATAGGTTACACATCTAAGTCTAGAAACTCAAAAGTATTACATCATCCTCAAATTTATTACAAAAATAATTCCATAAACCAAATACCAAGTAAATTAGTAGAAATCTTCAAATACTTCAACACACGTCCTAGCTAGACGGTTCCGCCGCCGATTTTCCTTTTTCCTGTAAAAAGTCAACAACTGAGGGGTAAGCGAATTGCTTAGTGAATACCATATGATTTTACACATTCTACAAATCTTTATGATGCCACCCAGAGTAACCGCGGTAACACATACCGTATACTCCACACGTACTCAAAGTACGCAAACCCGAGCCCGCAGCCCCTTCGAGCTGACACTCGGCACTAAGAAACCCACCAAACTGAGGCAAACATACCATCGGGGATGTCATACTGTCTATCCTGACCATAGAGGTGTCAAACTCTTGGCTCATATAGCACAGTAACATCAGAGTCTAGATGTGACCACGCAGGTAATCACCATTTATAGTTTCGGTATATTGGGGTGGGTTTCAGTACATGTTGTGATAGTTTCACCATCAAAGGTTTCACTAAAAAGTTTCACAATCAAAGGTTTCACTAAAAAGTTTCACCATCAAGGTTTCACTAAAAAGTTTCACAATCAAAGGTTTCACTAAAAAGTTTCACCATCAAGGTTTCACTAAAAAGTTTCACCATCAAAGGTTTCACTAAAAAGTTTCACCATCAAGGTTTCACTAAAAGTTTCACCATCAAAGGTTTCACTAAAAGTTTCACCATCAAAGGTTTCACTAAAAAGTTTGACCATCAAAGGTTTCACTAAAAAGTTTCAGTAGTATGTACCGAAACCTTTTGTAGTCTCGGTAGGTTTCATTATACCGAAACCTTTAGAGAGTTTCGGTACATGTGATGGTTTCGGTACATAAAGGTTTCAGTAGTGTGGGTTTCTGTACTATGTGAGTTTCAGTATCATGTACCGAAACCTTAAGGTCTCGGTACCTCCAAGTTTCACTAATATGGGTTTCGGTATATGTACCGAAACCTTTAAGGTTTCGGTACCTCCAAACTTGTCTCGGTACCATGTAAACGCACAGTACGCATACTTGTAAATTTTTACAATCATACTTATAACTCGATTTAGGACCCAAAAATTTGTACATAACTTCTACAACACTTAATTTACATAAACCCACAAGAGTATTTAACATGCATAACCTATTTTGAACCAAAATCTCAGATTCATTTTCATCTATAACCGAAACATAAAACCCTTAAATTCGAATTTTAGAGGGTTATTTACCTTGAATCGTTTGTTGCAACGGTTATAGCTTCTTCAACACAACTCGAATCTGAAATTTCAACCTCCAATTTGATGTCTTAGTTGATTTCTTGATTTGATGATACCCGAACCGTAGCTTTTTGTTTCTTTTTAGAGAGAAGGAGAGAGCAGAGAGAAGTGAGAGTGTTGAAAATGAGAGAAATAAAAGACTTATGTCTTTTCTTTCCCTTTTTTTCCAACTTTTACACATTCAACCCACAACTTTCAAATTTTCTTAAATACCGATTTGTGTCTTGATTTCAATATTAATAACACTTAAAAATCATCATACTTAAATAATTACACTAGAAATTCTATAATTTCTTAATTCTTCAAAATAGCAATCAAATTCTTAAATTCCATTAAATAAAGATTAAATCTTTATTTTATCATCTCAACCACTTAATAATAATCATATTAACTTAATAAATTTAAATCATCAATTTCTGGATAAAGCAACCGACTTTTATAATTAATTAAAATACGATCCGACTTAAATTACAAATTTTAAACTAATAAACCTTAATACAATAATTTAAAATTCGAGGATGTTACAGCATGGGCTCCACCACGCTCAAACTTCGTCCTCGAAGTTACTTGTATTCGAACAGATTCGTTTACTTATTCTACATATCGACTTTTATCTCCCAAGTATGGTTTACTTCTTTGTGATGCTTCCAACGTATTAACACTAGTTTAATCTTTTTGATCCTTAACTTTCTGATGTTAGTATTCAAAACACATACATGTTTCTCAACATATACTAACCTTTCTTGAATTTCATACAGCTTTCCACATGAAACACCATGTGTTAATTCAATACTTCCTTAGGAAAATTCCAAATGACTCGACTGATTCCTAACTTTTTTTTATTCTAAATAAGCCAATACACCTTGGTGTCAACTTGTCTCTTTTTACAGAACAAGTTTCAACCCTCATCGGTGATACTTTCAACTACACTCAATTATTTATCTTATAACTGATCAGTTTATATCTATTACCATAGTAACACTTTTGTGATAATGCAGACATAACAATCATAGTTCCTTCGATTTCTTTCCAACATGTAGGACTTCTACATTTCTTTGCGTGCAAAACTTTAAACATGGTCTTCTTTACTTTATCATGATAACTAGTGTTATTCGGAATTCCCATCTAATCCATTGATCTTTTCAGTTTATACTTAAATCCAAAATACATTATATTGTCATATATGCCGATATGAAAATAATCCATCCATTCTGATCTTCTATCGGTTGCTGGTAAGTTTTACTCGTAGCCATGTTAATGTCGCATTTCTCTTACATTTCGGTAGATGCATGAAAATACGAACAACAAGTTATTAGAGAAACTCCAGGGATCAATTCAACATATAAGACTACTTCTTCAATCATTAAAGTACAATCATGATACACATGATCTACTTTAACTAATGTGTTACTAAATAATTTCAACATCAATCATAACCTTTTTAAGCTTAAAATAATCAACACAATATACCTTACCGTTCCCTTTTTAATACAAGTTGATGCTATTTTGCTTTATGATAACCATTACAAGTTGTTATCAATCCCTCAAACATATCATCTATGATACTAATACAATTATTCCCATTCTTTAACCTATTATAGTCAAGCTTAATCTTTATTACAACTTCCAAACTCGTTCACAAATTCCAGGATATTTAAAGCATCTTTTCCAATTCAAAGCTTCAAAATCCATTTTGGCTATTCATCTAATGCGTATTCATATACTCGAGTATTCTCATTTACAAACATAATCATACCTATATTTGTAACAGCTTTTCATAATACTTAAGTTTATGTTATCTTCAAAATCATAAAACTTCAATGAAGTATTACATATAGAATCTTAAAGTACTCTTCTACAATGACCCATTTTTCCTCAATTATAACAAACATCGGTCCTTCTTGGCATTTGTTATTCTTATTTACAATGTCGACATCTTCTACATTTATTATGTTAAATTCACTAAATACTATGTTTAGTTATACTTGACATAGAATCAAACATCACTTTTGCAAGCAAAGAGTTAACTATAAACGTACCCGCATCCACCTCTGGGTTTTCCCTAGCTTCCTCCGCGATAATCTGAAATGCACTAGCCTGTCCCCTTTGTGGTTGGTTCCGGCGGTTGACTGAACCACCTCTTGATCCTCCAAATGATCGAGTCGAAGATGGAGCAGCAGCTGTTGGAGCATTCTTTCGACAATCCCTGCTATAGTGCCCCCACACACCACATTTATGGCAGGCATCCGATCTTCGTGGGCATTCATTTTGGTAGTGGCCCAATTCTCCACAGCAAAAACATGCACGCCCCTTAGTACATTTGCCGAAATGTTCCAAATGGCATTTATTGCAGTACTGCGGCTCGGTGTTGATGGAGTATGCACGAGCATGACCAGGAGAACTAGACTGCCGACGATAAGACTGTTGTGGCGAGTACTGTGATGATCGTGCAGAACCAGAGTAGCCTCCTTCACGTTGACGTTTCGGCGGTGAAGGTTGAGTTGGGTTAGTTGAAGCAGCAGCAGTAGACCCCATCACATATCCTGACATAATCAGGATCTGTTCTACATTTCTGGCAGCTTCCAGCAGACTAGCAAACGTGGGGTAACGTACGTTGCTCATCACTCTTCGGATTTCCAAATCAAGACCAACCTCAAATCGGGTCACTTTTCTTTCTTCTGTATCAACCTGATGAGGCGCAAATAAACTTAGCCTCGTGAACTCTACCACATATTGGGACACAGACTTAGTCCCCTGAATTAGTGTCATGAACATAACTTCTAGTCTTCGGCGCTCATCGGCCGGGCAGTATTGCTGAGTGAAGATTTCAGTAAACTCAGCCCATGTCATTCTAGAAACCTTCTCCATTGTTAAGGCATTCACCACTGAATTTCACCACATTACTGCGTCTTTGGTGAACATAGCAGTAGCGAACCGGACCATGTCCTTCTCAACACAATCACTGATTCGGATAGTCCGTTCTGTGGCTGTTATCCATTCCAGAGCAGCAACAGCATCACCCAGTCCATTAAACTCGACTGCTCCATTTCCCTTAAAATCCTTAAACCAACAACTTCTGGGCTTATTAGATGACCCAGTATTGTCATCTTGTTCATCATGTCTTCTCTCTCTTTCCTTATTCTTCCTCTTATCTTCTTTTCGTTTAGCTTCGGCCTCATCTCGAGCCCGAAACTGATCTTGAATCATTCGATTTTGCTCAGCCATCATGGCAGCATCATCTCTCTGGTTTCTTCTGGTGTCATTCCTCCTCCAGACATGTTCTGAAATACAAAATATATAACTTGTTTAGTAACATGTCATTTATTTAAAGACACCACCTAATTGTCCCGTATGATAGTCAATCTCTTATGAATACTAGATCATAGCCTATCTTATTTCAGATCATTTCCTAAATTCACTACATATCATCACTTAATGCTTGAGATCAAGAGCTCACGGTCACTTGAATCTCAAACTACTGCTCTGATACCATTCGTTGTGACACCCTTGCCACATTTAACCACAATTACAATACATCCAGGATTAATCACCAACAATCAATTGCATAATGATCTGATACCTTAATTAAAGTGCGGAAGGAAAATACGAAAAACAAAACAATACAATTATGACAAACACCCTACGGTGCTACATAGGTTACACATCTAAGTCTAGAAACTCAAAAGTATTACATCTTCCTCAAATTTATTACAACCATAATTCCATAAACCAAATACCAAGTAAATTAGTAGAAATCTTCAAATACTTCAACACACGTCCTAGCTAGATGGTTCCGCCGCCGATTTCCCTTTTCCTGTAAAAAGTCAACAACTGAGGGGTAAGCGAATTGCTTAGTGAATACCATATGATTTTACACATTCTACAAATCTTTATGATGCCACCCAGAGTAACCGCGGTAACACATACCGTATACTCCACACGTACCCAAGGTACGCAAACCCGAGCCCGCAGCCCCTTCGAGCTGACACTCGGCATTAAGAAACCCACCAAACTGAGGCAAACATACCATCGGGGATGTCATACTGTCTATCCTGACCATAGAGGTGTCAAACTCTTGGCTCATATAGCACAGTAACATCAGAGTACAGATGTGAGCACGCAGGTACATCAACAAATGCACAACAAAAGAAAGGACATGCAACAAGTATGAATGTGCATCAATATATATACGCAAGTTAATAGAGTGCCAAACGAAAATGAAACAACATTGCCTCAGTAGGCATAGCAAACATAAAGCAGATGCAGACATGCTAAAATCAGAGGTACTCACAGTGGGTGCACAAATAAACTTCAATTTGTCCTATTTCACCCCGGGATTTCAACCGGACTCTCAACGTACCCCACTGTGGGTTAAATGACACCACAAGGGACCTGTTTACAATCCATAAGTAAAACATATCATAAACATGTTCTTCAACAAATGTACATCAAGTTGTACAATTAAAAGTATTACAACAGTCGGAACCGTCATCCGAACTCATATTTAATTCCTCTTACTTGATGGTTTTATTATTCACAATTAATCCCCTCATTAATACCATCAATCTCTTGTTTAATAATGAGTCTCGCGAAGTTTCACAAATTATCGTGTTAACCCGTCAAAATTATATTCGAAGTTTATACTTTAATCTCCTATTTCTGGGATTGCCAATTTGTCCAGAATTTATCATTATATATTACTGAATTTAAGAAAGTCCGACCGTTTCTATTTTATTTTCAAAAATCAAACCCCAACCGAGATGATATATATATATATATATATATATATATATATATATATATATATATATATATATATATATATATATATATATATATATATATATATATATATATATATATATATATATATAGAGGTTCAATTGAGAACTTTTATGCACCGAGGCACCTCTAGGCACTTTTGTGCTTCAGATAATCTAACAAGGGTGCACAAAGGACGTTTTAGGAAAATTAAATATATGAAATTAATTAATTTTTAAATATCATTAAAAGATAATTAGGAGTTACATTTTGAATTAAAATCTCATATTAACTACCTTCCCACTTTTCCTCCCCATTTCTCTCTATCTCTCTCTCTCTCTCTCTCCCTTTCTCTCTAATTGTAATCTTCATAATTTTCATAGTGATGATGATTTGAAGACAAAGATTAAGGATGAACAACGATGATGATAAACATGAACAAGAGATGCAACCGATGATAAATATGAAAAACACGATGCATAGATGGATGAAAACGATTAATAATGATGATGCATATATGGAGATGAACAATGACGATGCATAGATGGATGATGAACGATGAACAACAAAAAATGATGATGCATAAATGGATGATGAACAATGACGATGCATAGATGAATGATGAACAAGTTGAACACAATGCATAGATGAATGAAGAATATGAACGACGAACACGATGCATAAATGAATTTGTGTATTTCTTTTTGTTAAATGCGTCTTTTTTGAACACGATGCATAGATAAAACGATTAACGATGAAATGCATCGATCTCCATCATCTTTTTTGAATTTGTGTAATTTTTGTTGAGTTTGGAAATGTATCAATTGAATTTATTTGACATTTATTATTTGATTATTTGTTGAAATATTAAATTAAATGAGGTATGCACATTCCCCAAAATGCCCTTCCTTGTTTGTTTTCATAATGCACAAGATGCATAAAATTGTCCAACTATTTACCCTTTTGCCATCAATCTAATCCATACAACTTTTTGATCTAATGGATGATATAGGTTCTTTTGTACCTCGATGCATAAAAGTTCTCAATTGAATCTCCCTCTCTCTCTCTCTCTCTCTCTCTCTCTCTCTCTCTCTCTATATATATATATATATATATATATATATATATATATATATATATATATATATATATATATATATATATATATATTATTGTTTCTTTTTCAATAAAAATAAAAAGGGGAATACCGAAACTTTCAAAGGTTTCGGTAATCACCATTTATAGTTTCGGTATATTGGGGTGGGTTTCAGTACATGTTGTGATAGTTTCACCATCAAAGGTTTCACTAAAAAGTTTCACAATCAAAGGTTTCACTAAAAAGTTTCACCATCAAGGTTTCACTAAAAAGTTTCACAATCAAAGGTTTCACTAAAAAGTTTCACCATCAAGGTTTCACTAAAAAGTTTCACCATCAAAGGTTTCACTAAAAAGTTTCACCATCAAGGTTTCACTAAAAGTTTCACCATCAAAGGTTTCACTAAAAGTTTCACCATCAAAGGTTTCACTAAAAAGTTTGACCATCAAAGGTTTCACTAAAAAGTTTCAGTAGTATGTACCGAAACCTTTTGTAGTCTCGGTAGGTTTCATTATACCGAAACCTTTAGAGAGTTTCGGTACATGTGATGGTTTCGGTACATAAAGGTTTCAGTAGTGTGGGTTTCTGTACTATGTGAGTTTCAGTATCATGTACCGAAACCTTAAGGTCTCGGTACCTCCAAGTTTCACTAATATTGGTTTCGGTATATGTACCGAAACCTTTAAGGTTTCGGTACCTCCAAACTTGTCTCGGTACCATGTAAACGCACAGTACGCATACTTGTAAATTTTTACAATCATACTTATAACTCGATTTAGGACCCAAAAATTTGTACATAACTTCTACAACACTTAATTTACATAAACCCACAAGAGTATTTAACATGCATAACCTATTTTGAACCAAAATCTCAGATTCATTTTCATCTATAACCGAAACATAAAACCCTTAAATTCGAATTTTAGAGGGTTATTTACCTTGAATCGTTTGTTGCAACGGTTATAGCTTCTTCAACACAACTCGAATCTGAAATTTCAACCTCCAATTTGATGTCTTAGTTGATTTCTTGATTTGATGATACCCGAACCGTAGCTTTTTGTTTCTTTTTAGAGAGAAGGAGAGAGCAGAGAGAAGTGAGAGTGTTGAAAATGAGAGAAATAAAAGACTTATGTCTTTTCTTTCCCTTTCTTTCCAACTTTTACACATTCAACCCACAACTTTCAAAATACCGATTTGTGTCTTGATTTCAATATTAATAACACTTAAAAATCATCATACTTAAATAATTACACTAGAAATTCTATAATTTCTTAATTCTTCAAAATAGCAATCAAATTCTTAAATTCCATTAAATAAAGATTAAATCTTTACTTTATCATCTCAACCACTTAATAATAATCATATTAACTTAATAAATTTAAATCATCAATTTCTGGATAAAGCAACCGACTTTTATAATTAATTAAAATACGATCCGACTTAAATTACAAATTTTAAACTAATAAACCTTAACACAATAATTTAAAATTCGAGGATGTTACAGTCAAGGTTTTCCAAAGACAAGCATTCCATCAACTTCTAAGCCTACTACGATAGAAGATAGAGCTCCATCAGAGTATGAACCTGAGTTACCTACAAACGAGAATCAGACTAGTACTTCTAACTCCGAAGACAGTGATCTTGAGGAAGCGCATGTAACGTCTGAGGTCATTCCCCCGCTAGGTGAAATAGGATCAAACATAGGAGATAATCTTAGGGTCGATGAGACTGAAACATCGAGGATAAACAAGGATCATCCAGTTGAGAGTATCAAAGGAAATCCGCATTCTGGTGTGAAAACTAGAGTAGCTTGAATAACAACACAGTGTTGTTGTCAATGATTAATGACTCCAAGGCTTTTCAAATTTGCCTTTATTCGTGTTTTATCTCGCAAGTAGAGCCGAAGAATGTGCAAATAGCACTGAAAGACAATTTTTGGGTTGAAGCGATGCAAGAAGAACTGTGACGATTTAGAAAGATAGAAGTGTGGGATTAGTGCCTCTACCGCGAGGAGAAGTTGCTATAGGAACCAAATAGGTTTTTAAGTGTAAGAGAGACGATCGGGGTATTGTTACTCGCAACAAGGCAAGACTTATGGTAAAGGGATTCAACCAAGAAGAGGGAATAGATTACAACTAGGTGTTTGCACCGGTGGCAAGGCTTGAGGCAATCCGTTTGTTTCTGGCCTTTGCGTCCTTCAAAGGATTTAGAGTCTATCAACTTTATGTAAAGAGTGTCTTTCTGTATGGAAACGTGAAGGAACGGGTGTACGTTGAACAACCGCCTGGGTTCACTGATCCGAAGTTTCCCGATAGAGTGTATTGACTTGATAAGGCTCTGTATGGATTGCATCAGGCACCGAGGGCATGGTATGAGACAATATCTACTCATCTTTTGGACAACTGGTTTGAAAGAGGGAGAATTGATAGTACATTGTTCATGATGAGAAAGGGAGATGATTTTATCCTGGTACAAGTGTACGTGGATGACATCATTTTCGGGTCATCAGACGAGCAGATGTGCAAAGATTTCGAGAAGGTGATGAATTCTAAGTTTGAGATGAGTGCTATGGGAGAGTTAAACTTCTTTCTGGGTTTGCAAGATAAACTTCTTTCTGGGTTTCCATCAGAGGAAGTATGTCTACGAAATTCTGGAGCGCTTCGGGATGGAAGGAACTAAGCTGACTGCTCACTTTAAGACTCCGATTCAAGTGAATCACAATCTCGAACTGGGTACAGAAAGTGACACTGATGTGGATCCGACTCTATATCGGGCCATGATCGGGTCACTTATGTATTTAACTGCTTCTAGACCTGACATTATGTTTGTTGTGTGTATTTGTGCTAGGTTTCAAGCCAATCCGAAAGAAATGCATATGAAAGCTGTGAAGCGGATTCTGAGATACCTCAAGTCGAAACCGAAGCTGGGACTTTGGTATCACGCTGATGGTTATCTGGAATTGGAAGCTTACACGGATTCAGATTATGGAGGTTGCAGCTTGAACCAGAAATCAACAACTGGAGGTTGTCAGTTCCTTGGAGGGAGGCTCGTATCCTGGCAATGCAAGTAACAGACTTCGGTAGTCGTGTCAACGTGCGATGCCGAATATGTAGCTGCTGGTAGTTGCTGTTCATAGGTTTTGTGGATACAACAACAATTGCGGGATTACGGTTTGACTTACACTCATACTCCCATTAGGATAGATAATCAATCTACAATTGCTATAACTAATAATCCAGTTAAGCACAGTAAAACAAAGCACATAGACATAAGACATCATTTTGTACGTGATTGTGCTGAGAAGAATTTAATTAAATAGGTAAAAGTGGCAACGAAAGATAATAATGATGATTTATTCAATAAAGCTTTTGATAAGTCACGCTTTGAGTTGTTAGTTCAACTGAATGGTATGCGTAATCTAGAGTAACTTGACCTTAGTATATTTTTCTTTCTTTTTATAGTAAGTTAGTATTTAAGTATTATTTATTTCCTTTTATAGTACGTTACTAGGTTAGTTTATTAGCTTATCTTAAAAATGAGAAACAAAAGAAAACCGAGAGAAAACCATAAAAAGTTAAAAATAAAAAAAAGGAATATTAGAAAAATGAGTTAAGTCTTAGAGACATAGGTTAAAAGTGACGAAAATTAGCACAGTTGAAACAATCTCTAAGTGTTAAGCTTTCACACATAATGCACCTTAAATTCTATGTGATATGCACTTTCTTGTTTGATATGTTGGTAGGCATAATACATAAAGGAAATCCAAAAGCTAATAAAATATTCAAGGAAAAGTCATATGTGTAACTAACTTAGTTGTATGACCAAATGGTCTTAATTCCTATGTTAGACACATACCGACAATGATTCTAAATGAGGTATGCAAATTTTCTGGGGGATGTATAGCACCATCAAAATACATCTTAAAAGAAAAGAATAGAAAAATTTTTGATAAAAAGGAGAGAGTCAAAAACAAGTCGCTTTATTGTACGTGAGTACAGACCGGTCACCTCTGTTTTGACTCGAGTTATCAAGATAAGTCGCTTTGTTGTACGTAAGTACAGACCTGTCACCGCTGTCATGCTAACTTTAAATAAACTTTAAGACAAACTAAGACACTCCGTTGTATGTAAATACAGAACTGTCTCGATGTTTGCTTTTTAATGAAAATTTGCAATACCGAAAAGTTATAATCAATGTGTGTCTGCCTTGATCATAGAAGTATGTCTAAGTATGGGACACGTAAGGTAGTTTCTTGATAAATAAAAAGGCCAAGGGATATTCCAAAGTGTAACATGTTTAAAGGGAAAATCATACCAACAACCGACTTGAAATGTATATCACGACACACAATCAAAGGAATTAAAAAATTCCTAAGTGTGAAAGTGAAATACTGAAAGTGCGTTTGACACCGCAATCTGATTGAACCTTCTTTTACTTTCTCGTAAAAATATTCTGTTACTTTAGGCCGTAAATTATTAAAAGAATTTTTGAGTAGTATAAGTGTTCTTTTTATTCAAATTTTATTTTATTTTATTTTATTCAAGTAGGAAAAAGGTCAAAGTTACTAGAATGCATTTTTGGTTGAATATACAAATATTGTGTGAAAATCTGTTGCTTAGTGTTAATGATTCTGCAAGGTGTGTAAAATTCTGGTATACGAAAAAGTTGAAAAAGTTGAATTTTACTCAAGTATTTTCAAAATTTTCTCTTAAGTTCGAAATTCAGACAAATTCGAACTTCATTTCGAATTTGTCAGGAAGTTCGAACTTATGCTAGATTCGAAAGTAGTTGGTATAAATAGGTCAACAGTACTTCATTTATGGAACCTACCCTAGAATTTCTTCATTCGAACTTGTCTCCAGCGATTTCGAACTTGTTCCTCGAACTTGTCGCGATTCGAATTTCTCACTATTCTTCAAAGTTTTGCTTCCTTTTCTCGAACATACTCATATACCTAGGTATAGTAATCAGTTTTATACAAAGTATGGGTAGTTTAGGGCATTATTATGGAAAAAATCGAGTTTATTTGATGTTTATTTGTGTTGAAACTTTATGGTTTAAAATCACAATTTTTGACGGATAAAACTTCAAATAAATCATATATAACATCGATTAGAACCTAATATGAGTAGACTATACTTCTTGTTAGGTCGAATGGGGTTAAAATCTTGGATTTTAGTTTGAAAGTGACCGACTTCGAACATGTTCAACATAAATGTTTTTAAAATAAATTCGAACTTGTCTAAGTTCGAATGTGTTGGATTTCGAACTTATGTAAGTTTGAAATTATGCAAATTCGAAATAAACGAATTTCATTTCGAATTTGTCAGGAAGTTCGAACTTATGCTAGATTCGAAAGTAGTTGGTATAAATAGGTCAACAGTACTTCATTTATGGAACCTACCCTAGAATTTCTTCATTCGAACTTGTCTCCAGCGATTTCGAACTTGTTCCTCGAACTTGTCGCGATTCGAATTTCTCACTATTCTTCAAAGTTTTGCTTCCTTTTCTCAAACATACTCATATACCTAGGTATAGTAATCAGTTTTATACAAAGTATGGGTAGTTTAGGGCATTATTATGGAAAAAATCGAGTTTATTTGATGTTTATTTGTGTTGAAACTTTATGGTTTAAAATCACAATTTTTGACGGATAAAACTTCAAATAAATCATATATAACATCGATTAGAACCTAATATGAGTAGACTATACTTCTTGTTAGGTCGAATGGGGTTAAAATCTTGGATTTTAGTTTGAAAGTGACCGACTTCGAACATGTTCAACATAAATGTTTTTAAAATAAATTCGAACTTGTCTAAGTTCGAATGTGTTGGATTTCGAACTTATGTAAGTTTGAAATTATGCAAATTCGAAATAAACGAATTTCATTTCGAATTTGTCAGGAAGTTCGAACTTATGCTAGATTCGAAAGTAGTTGGTATAAATAGGTCAACAGTACTTCATTTATGGAACCTACCCTAGAATTTCTTCATTCGAACTTGTCTCCAGCGATTTCGAACTTGTTCCTCGAACTTGTCGCGATTCGAATTTCTCACTATTCTTCAAAGTTTTGCTTCCTTTTCTCGAACATACTCATATACCTAGGTATAGTAATCAGTTTTATACAAAGTATGGGTAGTTTAGGGCATTATTATGGAAAAAATCGAGTTTATTTGATGTTTATTTGTGTTGAAACTTTATGGTTTAAAATCACAATTTTTGACGGATAAAACTTCAAATAAATCATATATAACATCGATTAGAACCTAATATGAGTAGACTATACTTCTTGTTAGGTCGAATGGGGTTAAAATCTTGGATTTTAGTTTGAAAGTGACCGACTTCGAACATGTTCAACATAAATGTTTTTAAAATAAATTCGAACTTGTCTAAGTTCGAATGTGTTGGATTTCGAACTTATGTAAGTTTGAAATTATGCAAATTCGAAATAAACGAATTTCATTTTATTTTTAAATACTGATATTGGTTGGTGTTTCTGTGTGTAGATATGGGTGATCGGGCATTTTCTAATAAACATAACATGGTTATGTCCGTGGATCGGGAATTACCTGAAGTTCAGCCGTACCGTCATATGATAGAGTTCTTGACGCCGTCGCGTGTCGCTTACGCTCTGACTCACAACCTTCAGATCATATTGCCTTATGTGCGATAATTTTGGGAGCATCTTCAAGTTGATTGCTCAGTTATGCCAACAGCACTAAGAACAAGAGTTGGGGGACAACCAATATTCTTTTCAGCTGATATGTTGCATCCAATCCTACAGCTGGGATCGGAGGACCAAGAAGCGGGGCCAATAGATTTTCCGGTTCATATCAGGCAAGCGGCATTTTAAAGAATGGGATATGCCCAAGACATCACTAAGGCTTCATATGTGAAGAGTGGCTTGATTGGACAATGGCGTTATCTTGTGCACATCATTATGGTTTGTTTTGCGCCGAAGAAGGCGGGTTTTGACACTATGGTGTCTAAACTGCAATCGGCATTGATTGCCTTAGTGTACAACAGGCGCTTCAGCTTTTCTGAAATGTTTTTTGGGGAGTTTGTGCACCAAATCACAGCTCCGGTGAGGGAAAGATTTTTGATGTACCCTCGGTTTGCGATGATGATCATCCGCCACTTTTTGCCCAATATGCCACAACTTCCAGATACAAGTGGCGTGGCCATAATTGATAAGAGGATTTTTGCTGACTGCCTGTCCCATAATGCGAGAAGGGCTGAGCAGGTCAGGCCCCAAGTGACACCTTTGTTCGGGGCAGTCATTGATCCTAATTTTGTAGCTCCAGAAGGTGATAATTGGGCCGGTGAAGTTCAGCAACACCAACAGCAGCCACAACAGCAGCAACAGCAGAGGCCAAGACGCAGAGCTCCGGTAGCTAGACCATCCTCTCGCCGACAGACAGAATCTACTGCAGCAGATCCATCAACGGACGCTGCCGGCCCGTCAAGTTCGGCCTCTCAATATGATCAAAGGGCGCAAACACTTGAAGAAATTTGGAAATGCTGCCGAGCAGGATATTGCAGCAGAATTGGTTCAAGAAATTCTGGAGCCTCCGACTGAGTTCAATGATATTTTTAGAGACATTGATGAATACCAACCACCTGAAGCTGAGGATATGGACACAGAGGTCCAATATGAAGAAGAAGAAGAGGAAGGAGTATAGGCTGACGCTGAAGGGCATGTTGAGAACGCCTCAGAATCTAGTTCTGATGTCGAGGATCCAAATATCTCAATTAGTAGATATGGATCGAGGTTAGTTGTATACAGAAGGAGATCAACAAGACCGGCTCTGATTGATGAAGAGACCGAAGAATCTGAGTATGAAGAAGAAGAGGAAGATCCACTCGTACCTAGGCATAGGGCGAGGAGGCATAAATTTATGCAGGGAGCTCCATCCACCTCAGCTCCTCAAACAGTGTTACCGGCTGCTACATCAAACTCAACAACCGCTCCAACTTCATCCTCCTCCATTCCATCCACTTTGACTTCTTACACAGACAATCAGCGGTTCACTGAGCTGAAAGGAAAGGTGGACTTCCAAACAGTCCAAAATTTCAACTTTCAACAACAGTGAAAGAGCTACAGGCGCATAATGCCAGACATGATCAAGAGAATGCCGAGTTGAGAACAACAGTGGCTGATCAACTGTCTGAGATGAAGACGATGAAGATACTCCTTTACAATTATTGAAAAATCTGCAAGCTCAGGGGGAGAGTAGTTGTAAGGAATATCACGTGAGGAGAGCAGATGAGAAAGGCAATGACCCAGATGCTCAAAGAGAAAGTGAGCTAGCAGATCTTTCTCAGAAGACTGCTCAGCAAGCACAAACTCAGGGGGAGCCTAGTCAGTCAGGTATGGGAGATGGAGGCGAAGGCGGAGCTTCAAATATTGTTGAACAAGAAATGATTGAAGCTCTGATGGATCTTGATGATGAACATGAGTTTAGTTTTGATCAAGAAGACTTAGAAGAAGGTGAATTCATTCCAGAACACATAGTGGATTGGAAGTCAGATGACGAGGTTGCAGAAGATGAGGATGACAATGTTGATGAAGTAGTTATCCGAAAGCAACCTATCACTGAACAATATATTCATAATGATCAGAATGTGAAAGATTTGGATGAGCTGAACTTAGCATATATGGATGAATCAGAACCTGAAATAGCTGAAAATGAGCAAACAAGAGAAGAAATGATAAAGATATGGTTCACGAAGGAAGAGAAGAAGACAGACCTGGCAGTAAAGAAGAGAATGAGACTGCCAAGTCTAGGAAATCTCTCTGGAGGAATCTTAAGCTGGTTCTTTAATAGAGAACTGCAGCTATTCGTGCTCAAGAGAATAGATGGGCTTCAATACATAAGGAGAACTTTGAAGGTTTTCAATACACTGCCCAAGTCTGAAGTAAAGGTACTGGCCTGGAAAGAGCTTATCAACTTAGGGGACGACCCCTACGTTGAAGTTTTAGCTAAAATCATCAGTAAGGAGGGGAGGTCTGGAAAGTTTGATAGAATAAAGCCGAGGTCAGGGAAAAGAGTTGAAGATCAGTCAAGAATAGATCCCCACACTAGAAAGCCTTGGGCTAGGATGGTTTACAAGCCAGTCCGATGTCTCAAGAAAGTGCCGATGAAGTCAATGCCACAGAATGTACTGAGCAACATCAAGTGGTGGTATGTTGACAATGAGACGGCGGAAGGAGTGATGGAGGATCAAGATGAAAAGGTGATTTTGAAAGTATATGATCCACTGCATCTAATCAACTTATCCAAGGACGACCTTAGAAAGCTTCATGACCAGCCAATTTTCTTCCACGAAGGCTGGAGATCAGAAGGCAGGAAGTTCCAGAAGGTGGTTAGAGTTTGTATAGAGCAGGGACTATATGCTGGTAGTAGTTTGTATAGTTCTAGTACTTAGTCAAAATATATATAGTTAGAAGCTATCGTCAAGGGGAGTCTGTTAGTGCATCCTGTGTGACGATAGCGGTCTAAGTATAGATGATATTTTGTAATAGTCAATTTGTTCGTAATTGCATATTAATACGTGTTTGATATATGTTTGTTATATGTTTGATGTTGATATTGATTGTATATATATTTGAACTTGGTTGTAATTGATGTGTTACGATAAGTTCAAGTATAAGTTCAAACATAAGTTCAAAGGTAAGTTCAAACATAAGTTCTAGAACAACTTCAAAGACAAGTTCTAGAACAAGTTCAAAGTCATTGGCTCGAACTTATGGAGGACAAGTTCGCGGGCCTTGGGCTTTGTCGAACTTGTCCTGAGCAAGTTCGAATCAGCGATTATAATTAAGTGTTATTTCGTTTTAATTAACAACTTTGGCAGAGAATTAAGCAAGAGGTGATTACGAACATAATGAGCGATTTTTTGTGTTCTTGGAGAGAATCACGTGTCGGGACATTCTAGGTTGCGTCTATCATCGTGTGAGTCTCCGTGTTTCGTGTGCGTGGTCTATCCGTCAAACTGCTAACGAGGATTCCACACTCGTTGGACGGCATCGCATCAAGATAGGATCCGTAGGTAGGTGACCTTACACAACACAAAACTTCTCATAAGGCCAAAGAAGTAAATTCAATCTCATCTGCTCTTCATCTTATTCATATGGATCTTTTTGGTCCAACATCTTTTTTGAGTTTGAATAAAAGAGCTTACTGTTTAGTCATTGTTGATGATTTCACCAGGTTTACATGGGTTTACTTTCTTAGGACTAAGGATGAAACTGCTGACCTAGTTAAATCCTTTATTCTTAAGATTGAAAACCAATCAAGCTTAAAAGCTAAAGTGATCAGGTCAGACAATGGACATGAGTTTAAAAATCATATCCTAAACAGTTTCTGTGAGTGTAAAGGTATTGCAAGGCAATACAGTGCACCTAGAACACCACAACAAAATGGTGTAGCTGAAAGGAAAAACAGAACTCTAATAGAGGCTGCTAGAACCATGCTAGCTGATTCCAAACTGCCAATGACCTTCTTGGTAGAGGCAGTAAACACAGCCTGCTATGTTCTAAATAGGGTTCAAATTGTTCAATCACAAGGGAAAACTCCTTACGAGTTATTCCATCACAAGATTTACCTTAGTAGCCTTCCTAAAACCTGTGGGCTGTTCATGCACTTTCCTTCATACTAAAACTCACTTAGGAAAGTTTGAAAGTAAGGCTGAAGAAGGATTCTTTGAACGTTACTCTATTCAAAGCAAAACCTATAGGGTGTATAACAGTGTGTCTAAAATCATTGAAGAGAGTGCCAATGTTGAGTTTAATGAAAACACTGCAAATATCAAAGGCACTGGTCCTGACTGGTTGTTAGACAAAGCCCTCTATGGACTTCACCAAGCCCCAAGAGCATGGTATGACACTTTGTCTTCATATCTTCTATAGAATGGATTCAAGAGAGCTACTCTGGACAAGACATTATTCACAAAGTCCATTAAATCAGAGATTCTTCTTGTTCAGATCTATGTTGATGATATCATCTTTGGATCAACAAATGACATTCTGTGCAAGGAGTTTGAAGCTTTGATGCACAAGAAGTTTCAAATGAGTTCAGTGGGGGATCTAAATTTCTTTCTAGGATTGTAGGTCAAGCAGAAACCCACTAGACTGTTTATAAGTCAATAAAAGTATGTGAATGACATCCTGGAAAAGTTTGGATACAAGGACACCAAAGTTGCCAGCACACCAATGGACACTCATAAACAGCTTGATGTAGATAAAGAAGGAGTGGATGTGGATATTCATTTATACAGATCCTTAATAGGTTCACTAATGTATCTTACATATTCTAGACCTGATATAATGTTTGCTGTTTGTGTGTGTGCCAGCTTTCAATGTGCTCCAAAGGATTCACATCTGTTTGCTGTTAAGAGAATCTTTAGATACCTCAAGGGTCAACCAAAATTGGGCCTACGGTATCCTAAGGACTCTCCCCTTAAACTAACAGCTTATTCTGATAGTGACCATGGAGGTTGCAACATAGACAGAAAATCCACAACTGGGGGATGTTAATATCTAAGAGCAAGACTAGTCTCCTGGCAGTGCAAAAAGCAGACCACAGTCTCCACTTCATCCATTGAGGCAGAATACGTTGCAGCTGCCAGCTAGTGTTCCCAAGTAATGTGGATTCAGAACCAACTGAGAGACTATGGTATGAACTTTCTATCTACTCCTATTTATATTGACAATTCAAGTAAAATAAGCGTTGTACATAATCCAGTGAAATTTCCCAAAACCAAGCACATAGACATTAGATTTCATTTATAAGGGACTACAATGAGAATAAATTAATCCAATTTACCAAAATTCATACAGACGATCAGTTAGCTGATCTATTTACAAAACCATTTGATGTAGGAAGATTCACCTTTTTAGTATCCAATATTGGTATAGTAAATATGGATTAATTTGTTTTTCATTATTCTCCCCTATTTGATGAGGAAAATACTTTTTAAAAAAATGTGCTTAGTTAAGGGGTAGACACTGTTTCATTAGATGATGCTTATATTCCAACTAACAGCTTGAGACTATTCTCAAGTTGCTAGTTCATTTTCTCGAACTGTTAGTTGTTTCACTTGGTCTGTCAAGTGTGCAGGGTAATTCAGTCATTCTTCATAAGATTGTACGCGGGACTAGATATTTTCGAAAATCCAAAACCTTTGAAGTCCTAGTTTTGTTTGATTGCAACTACCAGTTGCAAAAATATCTTCCACAATCTTTTCATCTTCTCTCTCTGTGCTATTCTGACACAGTCGTTCAAAACCCTAATGTAACATCCTCGGAATTAAATTATTGTAATTTGGATAATTAGATGAATTTTTTTATAACTAAGTTGAATTATGTATCTAGATTTTTGGAAGTTGGTTGCCATTTTATGAAATTAAGAAGTTTAAGAATTTTAAATTTTAGTTATTAAGTATGATTGTTTAAAAGTTAGTGACGAAGAAAATTATGATGAAAATCAGTATTTAATGGAACCTGATAAGTTGAGGGGCTAAAAGTGTCAATAGCCGAAACTTTGGAATAAAAGACTTTTTGGTGTCTTTCATTTTCATTTCATAACTTGAACACACAAGAAAGTCTCTCTCTCTAAAATTTCTGGAAATCCCTACTGAAATTCGAATTTGTGGAATCAAATTCGTGGATTACATCTGAATATTAACAAGGAAACGCTCTGAATCAAGGTATGAACATAATTGTGAGTTTTGAGGTTTTTATTTTGAGGAATAAAGATGAAATTCAGATTTTAATCTGAGAAAAATGTTGATGCATGTATGTTAAATCAGTGGGAAATCATTTCTGGAACATCATTGAAGGTTCAGAAACAAGAATCGTTGTTTGAATCATCCTAAAAGGTTAGAAATCTGAGTTTTTATTCAGTTTTTGAGTTTTTGGAATTTTGCTCATTTTTGGTCCAATCTGGACGAAATTGGATGTTAATGTTATGGAAAATGATGAAGACACAACCAATATGTGTTAGTATAACCTTATTAAGGATTGCATGTTGTTAGAAATGGATTTATGGAAATTTTAGTTTAAAACCCGTAGCTGCGACCTGCAAATCTGCATGTGAATTCGGCGAGTTCTCAAGAACATATGAACAAATATTCAAAAATTCATAAGTGTTGGATCCGAATTCGGTTGGGACCCGAATTCGGATGAAACCCGAAATTGGATAGGATCGAAATCAAATTAAGACCCGAACTTGGATGGACCCGAATTCGGATGGGTCAACCCAATTCGGATGGGTCCGAAATCCAAACTGGAACTTGGCGAGTTCCATGAGCCTACTCGGCAAGTTCTTTCATTTTTTGGTAATTCGGATGGGTTATTAAGGACCCGAATTGATGGACGATTAATCACACTTTTGGGATATCTTTTGTACTATAATAAGGCATATAATGGAGGGCTAATTGGGAATAATAACACCTCGAATGACGGTTTATAATATGAGTTTCGGATGACGTTTCTGAATGTGGTAACACTTTCGTTTATACAAGTTGACGTCAAATTGTTAAGGAGCATGTAATGATGATATGTTTTCCTTATGGAAATGAAACAGGTCCCTTATGGTGTTGTTTAACCCACAGTGGGGTACTTTGTGGATCCGGTTGAAATTCCGAGGAGAAATAATATTGCTTAAAGATTTATAACGCACCCACTGTGAGTATCTTTGATTTTAACATTGCTGCATCTGCTTTATGTTTTGCTTTGCCTGCTGAGGCCTGTTGTTTCATTTTCGTTTGGCACTCTACTAACTTGCGTATATGTTGATGCACATTCATACTTGTTGCATGTCCGTTCATTTGTTGTGCATCCTTTTTTATGGACCTGCGTGGTCGCATCTGTACTCTGATGTTACTGTGCTACATGACCCAGAGTTTGACACCTCTGTGGTCAGGATAGACAGTAAGTCATCCCCGATGTAATGTCTGCCTCAGATGGTTGGTTTTCTTATGCCGAGTGTCAACAAGAAGGAGCTGCGGCTCGGGTTTGCGTACCTTGGGTACGTGTGGAGTATACGGTATGTGTTACCGCGGTTACTCCGGGTGGCATCATAAAGATTTGTAGAATGTGTAAAATCATATGGTATTCACTAAGCATTATCTTACCCCTTGAGTTGTTACATTTTTACAGGAAAAGAGAAATCTGCCGCGGGACCATCTAGCTAGGACGCGTGTTGAAGTATTTGAAGATTTCTATTGTCTATCTGGGTATTTGGTTTATGGAATTACTGTTGTATTAAAGTTGGGATATTGTAATAATTTCGAGTTTGTAGACTTAGACGTGTAACCTATGTAGCACCGTAGGGTGTTTGACAAAATTGAATTATTTTGTTTTCGTATTTTTGCTTCCGCACTTTACTTAAGGCATCAGATCATTATGTAATTGTTTGTTGGTGATTAATCCTGGGTGTTATGTAACTGTGGTTAAATGTGGCAAGGGTGTCACAATGTATGGTATCAGAGCAGTAGTTTGAGATTCAAGTGTCCGTGAGGTCTTGGTCTCAAACATTAAGTGATGACATGTAGTGATATTAAGTAATGATCTGAACTAAGATAAGGTACGATTTAGTAATCATAGGACATTGACTATCATACGGGACAATGGGGTGGTGTCGTTAAATTAATGACATAATACTAAACAAGTTATATGTGTTGTATTTCAGAACATGTCTGGAGGAGGAATGACACCAGAAGAGACGAGAGAACTGATGCTAGCGATGATGGCTGAGCAAAATCGGATGATTCAAGACCAGTTTCGGGCTAGAGATGAGGCCGAAACTAAGCGAAGAGAAGATAAGAGGAAGAATAAGGAAAGAGAGGGAAACAATGACGAGCAAGATGACAACACTGGGTCATCTAATAAGCCCAGGGGTTGTCGTTTCATGGACTTTAAAGGAAATGGAGAAGTCGAGTTTAATGGACTGGGATGGATAACAGCCACAGAAAGGACCTTCCGAATCAGCGATTGTGCTGAGAAGGACATGGTCCGATTTGCCACGGCTATGTTCGCCAACGTTGCGATAATGTGGTGGAATTCGATGTTGAATGCTTTAACAATGGAGATGGTTTCTGTAATGACATAGGCTGAGTTTACTGAAATTTTCACTCAGCAATACTGCCCGGCCGATGAGCGCCGAAGACTAGAGGGTAAGTTCATGACACTGATTCAGGAGACTAAGTCTGTGTCCCAGTATGCTGTAGAGTTCATGAGGCTAAGTTTGTTCGCGCCTCATCAAGTAGATACTGAGGAAAGAAAAGTGACCAGGTTTGAGGCTGGTCTTGATCTGGAAATTCGAAGGGTAATGAGCAATGTACGCTATCCCACATTTGTTGGTCTCCTGGAAGCCACCAGAAATGTGGAACAGATTTTGATAATGTCAGGTTACTCAATGGGGTCTGCTGCTGCTTTAGCTAACCCAACTCAACCTTCACCACCGAAACGTCAATGCGAAGGAGGTTACTCTGGTTCTTCACGATCATCACAGTACTCGCCACAACAATCTTACCGTCGACAGTCTAGTTCTTCTGGTCGTGCTCGTGCGTACTCCATCAACACCGAGCAGCAGTATTGTAATAAGTGTCATCTGGAACACTTCGGCAATTGCACAAACGGGCGTGCGTGCTTTTGCTGTGGAGAATTGGGCCACTACCAGAACGAGTGCCCACGGAAATCGGATGCTTGCCATAAGTGTGGAGTCTGGGGGCATTATAGTCGGAACTGTAGAAAGAATGCTCCAGCTGCTGCTCCAACATCAACCCGATCATCTGGAGGATCTAGTGGTGGTTCAGTCAACCGCCGGAACCAGCCACAAAGGGCACCGGCTCGTGCATTTCAGATTACTGCAGAGGAGGCTAGGGAAAACCCCGAGGTGGTTACTGGTATGTTTATTGTTAATTCCATGCCTGCACGAGTTCTTTTCGATTCGGGTGCCAACCGCTCGTTTGTATCTACTATGTTTGCACAACAACTTGCCATACCTTTGTCTAAGCTATCTGCTGTACTAGATATTGAAACTGCTAGTAATATTCTAGTCAAAGTAGATCATGTATATCGTAACTGCACCTTAGTGATTGAAGATGTAGTCTTCAATTTGGACTTGATTCCGATCGAGTTAGTGAATTTGACGTGATTATCGGGATGGATTGGTTGATAGAGAATGAAGCCCACATAGTTTGTATGAAGCGGATGATAAAGATAACTACTTCGGAGGGGCGTGAGATCTGTATTTACGGGGATAGGAGAAGTGGGGATCTGTGTTTGTTAACTATTGCAAAAGCTCGAAAGCTTGTTGCAAAGGGATGTGACGCCTACTTAGCATATGCTATTGATGCTAAGGCTGAGAAAAAGACTGTGGCCGATGTGCCTGTTGTTTCACAATTCCCGGATGTGTTTCCGGAAGACTTGTCTGGCGTGCCGCCTGAGAGACAAGTGGAATTCCGAATTGATCTGATCCCTGGAGCTGCATCGGTAGCTCGTTCTCCGTATCGCCTTGCTCCTACTGAGATGAAAGAGATGATGACACAACTCCAGGAGTTGTTGGACAAGGGCTTCATTCGACCGAGTTCATCGCCGTGGGGAGCTCCGGTGTTATTTGTTAAAAAGAAATATGGCACGATGAGGATGTGCATCGATTACCCGGAGCTGAATAAGTTGACAATAAAGAACAAGTATCCGTTACCGCGAATAGACGACTTGTTTGATCAGTTACACGGGGCTTGTGTCTTTTCTAAGATCGACTTGAGGTCGGGATACCATCAGTTGAAGGTGCGAGAGGAAGATGTGCCTAAGACAGCTTTCAGGACACGTTACGGGCATTACGAGTTTATTGGTTATGCCTTTTGGGTTAACCAATGCCCCGACTGTCTTTATGGATTTGATGAACCGAGTTTGCAGACCGATGTTAGACAAGTCGGTGATCGTTTTTATTGACGACATTCTGGTATATTCTAAGTCTGAGTCTGAGCATGCTGAACATCTAAGGGAACTGTTGGAGTTACTGAGAAAAGAAAAGTTGTATGCCAAATTCTCAAAGTGTGAGTTTTGGCTGCAACAGATGCAATTTCTTGGACATGTGATTTCGGGAGCTGGGATTTCAGTAGATCCAGCTAAAGTTGAAGCTATAAGAAATTGGGAGCCGCCTCATTCAGCTACAGAAGTCAGAAGTTTTCTAGGGTTGGCAGGCTATTATAGGAGGTTTATCAAGGATTTTTTTCAAAATTGCAGTTCCTTTGACTGCATTAACGAAGAATAATGCACCGTTCATATTGGAAACTGTGCAGCAAGAGGCATTTGAGATATTGAAGAAGACGCTAAGTGAAGCGCCGATACTTGCCCTACCTGAGGGTAATGAGGACTTTGTAGTATACACGGATGCCTCGAGATTGGGATTAGGTGCTGTACTGATGCAGCGTGGAAAGGTAATCGCGTATGCCTCGAGACAGTTAAAACAACATGAAAAGAATTATTCAACTCACGATCTTGAGTTGACAGCAGTAACTTTTGCTTTGAAATTATGGAGACACTATCTCTATGGAACTAAGCGTCAGTTATACACGAATCACAAGAGTCTGAAGTACATTTTCAGCCAGAAAGAACTTAACATGAGGCAGAGACGTTCGATGGAATTAATAAAGGATTACGACTGTGAGATCCTTTATCATCCCGGAAAGGCTAACGTGGTAGCCGATGCTTTGAGTCGTAAAGCATATGTTAAGGATTGTTGTTACATGATGACGTCTACTATGTTGACGTCGATGATTATTGATGATGTCAATGCAGCTCAAGAGGAAGCCTTGAAAGACGAAAATGTTGGTGCTGAGGATATAAGAGCACAAATTAAGAATATGGTAACAAGTGAATCGGGATTGAAAGGTATATATGGGAGGATCTGGGTGCCGAAGTTTGGTGGGATGCGAAAGGTGATTATCGAAGAAGCACATCAATCAAAGTTTTTAGTACATCCTTGGAGCACGAAGATGTACAACGAGCTAAAAGCAGACTTCTGGTGGCCCGGATTGAAGAAAGACATAGGTCAGTACGTGGAGAGATGCAGAACTTGTCGGTTAGTGAAAGCCGAACATCAGCAACCATACGGTAGTTTGCAACCGCTTCCCATTTCGGAATGGAAGTGGGAACACATAACCATGGATTTTGTCACAAAGTTGCCGAAGACTAAGCGTAAGCACGATGCTGTTTGGGTAATAGTTGATAGGTTAACTAAATCGGCACACTTTATACCGATTCGGTAAAGCTATTCATTGGAGAAGTTAGCTCACATTTACATGGACGTGATCATTGCTAGACACGGAGTATCGAAGTCTATAATATCAGATTGGGATAGCCGATTTACTTCCAACTTCTGGTCAGCATTACAAGAAGGGTTGGGAACGAGAATAGCAATGAGTACGGCTT
Source organism: Centrapalus pauciflorus (assembly GCA_020465985.1). Classification (NCBI taxonomy): domain Eukaryota; kingdom Viridiplantae; phylum Streptophyta; class Magnoliopsida; order Asterales; family Asteraceae; genus Centrapalus; species Centrapalus pauciflorus. The sequence continues at coordinate 130,332 of JAANYP010002120.1, read as the reverse complement.
ATCGTCCACAAACTGATGGTCAAAGTGAAAGGACTATCCTGACACTTGAAGATATGATGCGGCCGTGTGTGTTGGACTTCGGTGGTAATTGGGATGACCATTTACCATTGATAGAATTTTCATATAACAATAGTTATCACGCGACGATAAAGAAGGCACCGTTTAAAGCATTGTATGGGAGAAGGTGTAGGAATCCTACGTGTTGGAGAGAAACCGGGGAAACGCCGATTGTTGAGCCGACATTACTTCAAGAAACAAACGAGAAAATACAATTGGTGCGACAGAACATGAAGGCGGCCCAGGATCGCCAAAAAAGTTATTACGACAGGAGGCACAAACCAATCAGTTTTGATGTGAATGATTGGGTTTATTTGAAGGTGTCACCTATGAGAGGTGTTACACGTTTTGTAAAGAGAGTAAAGTTGGCTCCGAGATTCGTCGGACCATTCAGGATTACCAAGAAAATAGGAAATCAGTCTTATCGCTTAGAGTTGCCTGAAGAAATGTCGGGCATACACCCGGTGTTCCATGTCGGGAACCTTAGAAAGTCATTCACAACCGAAAACGAAGATTGGGCTGACCACACTGAGCTGCAGATTGATGAAAGGCTCCGGTATCTTGAAGAGCCGGAGTGTGTGTTAGATAAAAAAGTGAAGAAATTAAGAAGCAAAGAGATAGAAATGGTGCTTGTACGCTGGAAGCATCATGAGGGAGCGAATCATACCTGGGAGACTAAGTCTGAAATGATGAAGAATTATCCACAACTGTTCGAATCCGAGTAACTTCGAGGACGAAGTTGAGCGTGGTGGAGCCCATGCTGTAACATCCTCGGATTTAAATTATTGTAATTTGCATAATTAGATGAATTTTTTTATAATTAAGTTGAATTATGTATCTAGATATTTGGAAGTTGGTTGCCATTTTATGAAATTAAGAAGTTTGAGAATTTTAAATTTTAGTTATTAAGTATGATTGTTTAAAAGTTAGTGACGAAGAAAATTATGATGAAAATCAGTATTTAATGGAACCTGATAAGTTGAGGGGCTAAAAGTGTCAATAGCTGAAACTTTGGAATAAAAGACTTTTTGGTGTCTTTCATTTTCATTTCATCACTTGAACACACAAGAAACTCTCTCTCTCTCTCTCTAAAATTTCTGGAAATCCCAACTGAAATTCGAATTTGTGGAATCAAATTCGTGGATTACATCTGAATATTAACAAGGAAACGATCTGAATCAAGGTATGAACATAATTGTGAGTTTTGAGGTTTTTATTTTGAAGAATAAAGATGAAATTCGGATTTTAATCTGAGAAAAATGTTGATGCATGTATGTTAAATCAGTGGGAAATCATTTCTGGAACATCATTGAAGGTTCAGAAACAAGTATCGTTGTTTGAATCATCCTAAAAGGTTAGAAATCTGAGTTTTTATTAAGTTTTTGAGTTTTTGGAATTTTGCTCATTTTTGGTCCAATCTGGACGAAATTGGATGTTAATGTTATGGAAAATGTTGTAGAAACAACCAATATATGTTAGTTTAACCTTATTAAGGATTGCATGTTGTTAGAAATGGATTTATGGAAATTTTAGTGTAAAACCCGTAGCTGCGACCTGCAAATCTGCATGTGAACTCGACGAGTTCATAGGGGAACTTGGTGAGTTCATAGGGGAACTCGGCGAATTCTCAAGAACATATGAACAAATCTTAAAAAATTCATAAGTGTTGGATCCGAATTCGGTTGGGACCCGAATTCGGATGAAACCCGAAATTGGATAGGACCGAAATCAAATTAAGACCCGAACTCGGATGGACCCGAATTCGGATGGGTCAACCCAATTCGGATGGGTCCGAAATTCAGTTAAGAGTCCGAAATTCGGACTGGAACTCGGCGAGTTCCATGAGCCTACTCGGCGAGTTCTTTAATTTTTGGGTAATTCGGATGGGTTATTAAGGACCCGAATTGATGGACAATTAATCACACTTTTGGGATATCTTTTGTACTATAATAAGGCATATAATGGAGTGCTAATTGGGAATAATAACACCTCGAATGACGGTTTATAATATGAGTTTCGGATGACGTTTCCGAATGTTGTAACACTTTCGTTTATACAAGTTGACGTCAAATTGTTAAGGAGCATGTAATGATGATATGTTTTCCTTATGGAAATGAAACAGGTCCCTTATGGTGTTGTTTAACCCACAGTGGGGTACTTTGTGGATCCGGTTGAAATTCCGAGGAGAAATAATATTGCTTAAAGATTTATAACGCACCCAGTGTGAGTACCTTTGATTTTTACATTGCTGCATCTGGTTTATGTTTTGCTTTGCCTGCTGAGGCCTGTTGTTTCATTTTCATTTGGCACTCTACTAACTTGCGTATATGTTGATGCACATTCATACTTATTGCATGTCCGTTCATTTGTTGTGCATCCTTTTTGATGGACCTGCGTGGTCACATTTGTACTCTGATGTTACTGTGCTATATGACCCAGAGTTTGACACCTCTGTGGTCAGGATAGACAGTAAGTCATCCCCGATGTAATGTCTGCCTCAGATGGTTGGTTTTCTTATGCCGAGTGTCAACTCGAAGGAGCTGCGGCTCGGGTTTACGTACCTTGGGAACGTGTGGAGTATACGGTATGTGTTACTGCGGTTACTCTGGGTGGCATCATAAAGATTTGTAGAATGTGTAAAATCGTATGGTATTCACTAAGCATTAGCTTACCCCTTCAGTTGTTACATTTTTACAGGAAAAGGGAATTCTGCCGCGGGACCATCTAGCTAGGACGCGTGTTGAAGTATTTGAAGATTTCTATTGTCTATCTGGGTATTTGGTTTATAGAATTACTGTTGTATTAAAGTTGGGATATGGTAATAATTTCGAGTTTGTAGACTTAGACGTGTAACCTATGTAGCACCGTAGGGTGTTTGACAAAATTGAATTATTTTGTTTTCGTATTTTTGCTTCCGCACTTTACTTAAGGCATCAGATCATTATGTAATTGTTTGTTGGTGATTAATCCTGGGTATTATGTAATTGTGGTTAAATGTGGCAAGGGTGTCACACCTAAATCCCCGTTGTGATCTCTAATGGAGTTTGTCAAAGAACATAACTGCCTTCCCTACTCTCTCAAACACACTGAACTCCAACCATTCCATAACATGATGGATTTTCTACGTGGTTCCCATATCCATTATACTCTAACTGTCAATCCCACTATATACGTCTCACATATAGAGAAGTTCTGGAAATCAGCCACTGTAAATACCAGTGATGTAGTCACTTCTTTTGTATGAATCATTGATGGTAATCCCATTACCATCACCGAGGAGTCTATATGCCAACATCTGCATCTTCAAGATGCCACATGTATATCTGATCTATCCCTTACTCCTTTACACGAAGGTCTTTATGAAATCGGGTATAGGGGCCCTACTGATTCTTTTACCTTCTACAAAGCACATTTTGGTCCTAAATGGAAATATCTTGTACATATTATTCAACAGTGTATAAGCCCTAAAAGGACTGGTTGGTCTGAATTTTCCTCAAATATTGCCATTGCCTTAGTGTGTTTATCAACAGGCCAACAGTTTAATTTTTCAAATATGATTTTTCAAGGGATGTTAAGGCATCATGCCTTAAACAATGGAAAATTTTTGATGTATCCACGATTTTTGGCAGAAATAATTGTAAAATCTTGCAATAATTTTAAAGTACATAAAAGGATACATGTTTCCCATACACACTCTTTACCTACCATTAAAAGGCTTTTGAAACCAAGTGCCAATATCACAGTGTGGATGTCCCATTGCCTTCTGCAATGCAGGATGCCCATCCAAGAAATAGAGGGGAGGGTCCTGAGCAGGCTCGGCCATCTATTACTGCTTCACCCTCAGGACCCCAACCCACTCCTCATGATACAAATACCTCCTCTGCACCTTCTACTATACATTTCTCCCCAGCCCCCTCACTAAAGATATATAAACGACAAAGGGTTGTAGGAGCTCCTTCCTCCTCAGTCCAATTCCTAGAGCCAAATAGCCCTGTGCAGGGGGACACTCCTGCACAGAATATCGATTAGGAAACCATTGAGGACACTCCCACCCTCAATTTGGAGGTGAACATTCCATCAAAGGATGTTCATATGGGATTTGTGGCTGGTACTACTGATGTCTCTACACAAGAGGCACAGGACAGTATCAACATCTCTAAGACCACACCCATGGCAACAGAGGGTGTGCAAGCACCTTCTGGAAGTCCCCAGCACCAAGAACAAAGGGCCCAAATTTTTCTATGTCTAGAACACATGCCAGTGCTAGATCTCAAATCTCACTATCGTTTGAAGATCTTGAGGCTAGTCTGCAACTTATTGCATTAACGGATCAACGGCTGAAACCTGTTGTAGCCATTTTGGAACGTTACAAGTCCATTATTGCTGCATAGGAATCACAAATCACAGCCCTGCAACAACTCATAACATTGCAACAACAGCGACTTGATCAGTTTCACCTTGGTTTCACTTTGTGTTGTAACAAGATCATCCAGCTCGAGAAGATGGTTCGATCCCTGCCTGCAAAGGTTTTTGGTCCTCCTGGTCAAACCAATGCATCCAAAAAGGGGAAGAATCAGGAAATCCCTATTCCAGTCCAAACAGCTTCAACTTCTCCAACAACAACTTCAGTTTCTAGGCTAACAGTCCCAACGGTTTCTCAAGCTGTTAGGCTAGAAGCTCAAGCTGTTCCCATCAGGGCAAGTGGAGTATGCATCAGAGAAGGTTCTCGAGCTCCTACCTAGCAGTCCAAGCCACAGTATCATCCTCCATAGATAAGGGAAAGGGCATTTTGATTGAATCTCCAAAGAATAATTTGTTTCAAAAGAAGCACAAATTGCCCATGATGCTGAACTGGCTAGAAGATTGGCAGAAGAACAAGACCAGATCCTAGACCAGCAAACCCATGAACCAATGGGAGATGATGAAACCTTAGGAGACTACCTAAGAGGGTTTGTAGTCAAAGAAAACCAGATAAAGAGGAAAAGGCCAACAGGGCCTTCAAAGGCAGAACATAGAAAGTTTTTGATCAATTTCTCTGCAACAGCTGGTATATCAAAAGTTATTGCTCAATCCTGGTCAACTGAGAAGCTTCAAGCTCTATATGAAAAGAAAAGGAAAAAGAAAAGACCTCCACAGCCTCCCAACAAGTCCAAGTACCACAAGAACCAGTTCAAACTGTTGCTAATGCTCCTCAATCTGAACCCATCCAACATGAAAAGTTTGATCAGGTAAAGAGAGTGTTGTTTGAACAACAACTGCAAAAGGCTATGGAAATTGAAAAAGTCTTGGATCAGCATCACTTCTCTAAACCTCCAATTACTTACTGGTATGCTAAGTCAATGGATGAAATTGATTTAGTATATCATTTTGTAGTCAAAAGGGAAGCTGGTCCAGAGGAAGAATATAAGAGCCTAATCCAACTGGTTCAAAGATTTACTAGAGATGAGCTGACGCAAATGCATAATATTGGAACTGCAAGTCACTCTAGGTCACCAATTGTGTGGGTACAAAAAAATTTGAAAGATTTCAGAAGCATTTTTGACCCAGAATCCACCAGAATGGATATAGAAGCTGCCAAGGAAATGAAGATTGTACAGATTCATTTATATGCCAAATCTATGACATATAGTGTTGGGAAATAAGTTTAAGTATACTCAAGCTGTTAGTTTAGACTTCTCAGACTGTTAGTAGATTTTTCATTTAAATACAAATTTCATGCTGCTAGTTGAAGAAACTCGAGCTGCCAGTGTAAAAGTTCAAGCTGCCAGAGCAAAACAACTCAAGCTGCTCAGTTCATGCTGTCAAGAGATTCAAGCTGCTCAACAGTTTCATAAACAGAAAGTGCTGATTTTCAGGAAAGATATCTACATGAAGATTCCAGCATATCTACTATCAGAGAAGTCATAGTCCTTCAAGGAAACAAGTCCAAAAAGCAATATAAATAGACAGAATATTGTATAGAAGTATATAGAAGTTTTCTGCGTATTTTTTTGAGTTTGTAATTGCTTTGTTGATTAAGTTTTCATAAGCCTCTAAGGTTGTAAAACCCTAAGAACAGTCTGTGTTCTTCGTCTAATCAAAACAGATTAGAGGTGATTGTAATCATTGAATTCAGCAATACAAACAGTCTTGATTACTTCTTATGTTTTATGCTTCATTGGTTCTGAAAGTTTTTGTTAAAATAATTAAGTGTTATTCCGCAAACTTCTTAATTAAACTTTGATTCAAAGCAAGATTATTGATTTATACTCTGATAAATTTCAAATCAGTTAATCTTGGTTATTCATATTTTAGATCCTGACAAGTGGTATCAGAGCCACAGGTCGTTCTTTGTTTTTCAAAGTCGAAAACTTTCTTTCAAAATTTTTAATCTTTTACAATGGAATTTGAAAATAGCAGCAGTGGATCTGGGCAAGGACTCAAAGTGCCTATGCTCAAGCCCACTGAGTTTGAGATGTGGAAACTCAGGATTCAACAGCATATTCAATTCATTGATTATGCCATATGGGAAGCTGTTGAATTCCCTCCTGTAGTTGATCCAGAACTTGATGCTGAGGGAAAACCAGTCAAAACTCCTCCAAAAACTGAACTTGAAAGGAAGGCTAGAATGAATGAAGTGAAAGCACTCACACTATTACAAATAGCCATTCCTAATGCTTATCAACATCAGTTCAAAAAGTTTTATACTGCTCACTCTCTTTGGAATGCCTTAGAGAAGAGGTTTGCTGGTAATGCAAGTACCAAGAGAAATCAAAAAGACCTCTTGAAACAGCAGTATGAAAACTTTTCTGGTGGCAAGAATGAAAACCTCACTCAAATCTTTGACAGGTTCAACAAACTGATAAGTGAACTGGAAAGTGCAAAGGTCAATCTGGATCAAGATGAAGTCAACAGAAAGTTTCTCAGATCTCTTGGAGAAGAATGGACAGTCTATGCTGCACAGTGGAGAACAAAAGACACACTTGATGAGATAGAATTGGATGATCTGTATAACAGTTTAAGAGTGTTTGAGACTGAGATTGATGCTAAAAAGAAATCCTTTTCTTATAATCACAACACTGCTCTTCTGTCCTCTGAAAAATCTAATAACTGTGATTCTTTTTCAGGTGGTGATGGCAATTCTGCTGAAACTCATTATGAAGCTTTTGTTGCCAATGATGGATTATTTGCTCTAAATGTTGAAGACTTGGAACAAATTCATCCAGATGATCTTGAAGAGATGGATTTAAAGTGGCAACATGCAATGCTGACCATGAGAGCCAAAAGATTTCTGAAAAGAACTGGTAGGACCAACTTTCAAGCCAAAACAGAAGGCAAACCATCTTTTGATAAATCAAAAGTGGAATGCTATAAATGCCATAAGCTTGGTCACTTTGCCAGAGAATGTAGATCTCAAGGTCAACAGCCATCAAAGACTTCACAGCCCATCCAAGCTTCCTCATCAACAGCACTTGTCTCTCAAGAAGACAATGTGTTTGACTGGAGTGATCAGACAAAGGAAGAATTCCAAAATCAAGCACTTATGGCAGAAACATCAAATTTCTCCTCCACTGAACTACCATCTGAGGTAAATTCTAAACTCTGCTCTCAATCATGCAAAAATATGGTTAAAAAGTACAGAGATCATAATGAGAGCATGTGCAAAACTCTAGCTAAGATGGAAGAAAGGAGATATGAATATATGCAAGCCATAGAAGATCTGGAAAAACAGATCAATGATTATAAGGATAATGAGATTCAAATGGGGTATGATAGAAACTATCATGAATGGGAGAAAAAGGAACTCAATAAGAAAATAGAATCTCTGAATAAAAAGGTAGAAGAAACTGAACAGAAGGTGTTAGAGGCTAATGAGAAACTGGAATCTGTTAACATAGATCTAGGTAACTTCAAGTTAGCAAATCAAAAGCTAGAACACCTAATGGAAGTTCAATTCAAAGATAGAGTCAAATCTCAGGTCAATCCCAAAGAAGGAATAGGATACAGAGCTACTCCACCTCCATATAATAACAAGTACATTCATCCAATGAGTGAAGTTGCTGATAGACTTGTCAATGAACCACTAGATGAGTCTATGACTATTGTAGATCCTATCCTTGATAACAGTCCTGAATTAAAAGAAGATAAGAGTCAAAATAGAGACTGTGACACAAAGAGTGCACCCATAGAAGTCCAAGTTCCCAGTAAGAAAGGAAAAGAGAAGATGAGTGTATGCAATGCTACTCCACAAGTTTCTGTACATTCTAACTGTAACACTGCATCTTCATCAAAAGGAACTAAAAGAGGTAAAACTGTTTCTATCTGCACATGCCAAAAGCATGGTGTTCAAAAGTTTCCTAAACAACAGCAGGTAAGAGGAAACCAGAGAAACAAGAACCAGAAATTGACAGAAAAGTCTGGTGTTCCAATTCAAACTGTCAAAAGATGCTTTCACTGTGGAAGGAAGAATCACTTAGCCAAGGATTGTTTTTACAAACCAGCTGTTGCAAAACAGACTGTGCATCACACAAAATCAAATCCTAAACAGGCAAAGCACTCAAAAGTGAAACCTTCCACAGCAGCTCCAAAGAGAACAGTTGATCACAGATTCTCAAAAGTTAATAAAAAACAGTCCACACATCAAAAACAAGTTTTGGCAAAGCCTAAATCAAGTTTTAAACAAATATGGTGTGTCAAGGACAAATCTGTTGCTCAAACTGCTAATGCAAAAGATCAGACTGCTAAGTCAAAATCTGATGCTGTTAGTGCAAAAACTGAAACTGTTAGCACTACAAACACAGCTCAAGCTGCTGGGCATCAAACTGGAGCTGCTAGTGAATCATCTGAGACTGTCAGAAGAAAAGATGATCAAAATAGTTGGATACCTCATATTATCACTAAATACTCTCCAAAGACTCCATCAGTAGATCTCACCAAATATAAGAAGTCAAAAACAGTTTTTAGTTATGTCAATGTACAAGGCCAACCCAAAACCAATTTGGTTTGGGTTTACTCCACTACTAACTAAGCTGTTATTTGTGCAGGGCAACCACAGGTCTCCTCATAGAACAAGATGGCATCTGGACAGTGGATGCTCTAGGCACATGACAGGCAATTCTGAATGCTTGTCAAATTTCAAAGGTTTTGATGGAGGTTTTGTAGCATTTGGAGGCAACTCAAAAGGAGGTAAGGTTACAGGTAAAGGTACTGTTAATGCAGGCAACATGACATTCCATGATGTTCTGTATGTTGAACAGCTTAAGTACAATTTATTGAGTGTCTCTCAAATCTGTGACAAACAAAACATTGTTCTGTTCACAGATTCTGAGTGCATTGTCCTTTCAAAGGATTTCAAAATTCCTGAAAATCTTGTTTTACTTAGAACACCAAGAAAGGACAATATTTACTGCCTGGACACTGCTCTCTTGACTAAATCAAATACTTTAAGCTGTTTAATATCCAAAGCATCATCAAATGAGTCTGCTCTTTGGCATAGAAGGATGTGTCACATGAACTTCAAGTCCATGAATGATTTAGTTAAAAAGAATTTGGTAAGAGGATTACCACAAAAGGAGTTCATGTGTGATGATCATTGTGTAGCATGTCTTAAAGGTAAGCAACACAAAACTTCTCATAAGGCCAAAGAAGTAAATTCAATCTCATCTGTTCTTCAGTTATTACATATGGATCTATTTGGTCCAACATCTGTTTTGAGTTTGAATAAAAAGGCATACTGTTTAGTCATTGTTGATGATTTCACCAGATTTACTTGGGTTTACTTTCTTAGGTCCAAAGATGAAACTGCTGAGCTAGTTAAGTCTTTTATCCTTAAGATAGAAAACCAATCCAATTCCAAAGTTAAGGTGATAAGATCAGACAATGGAACTGAATTTAAAAATCAAATTCTAAACAGTTTCTGTGAGTCCAAAGGCATTGCTAGACAATATAGTGCACCAAGAACACCACAGCAAAATGGTGTAGCTGAAAGAAAGAATAGAACATTAATTGAGGCTGCTAGAACAATGCTAGCTGATTCAAATCTGCCAATGACTTTCTGGGCAGAAGCTGTTAATACAGCCTGTTATGTTCTAAATAGGGTTCAAGTAGTTCAATCACAAGGGAAAACTCCCTATGAGTTATTCCATAACAGAAGTCCCCTAATAGCTTTCTTCAAGCCTTTTGGATGCCCATGTACTATTCTTCACACTAAGACTCACTTAGGGAAGTTTGAGAGTAAGGCTGAAGAAGGATTCCTTGTAGGATACTCAACTCAAAGCAAAGCCTATAGAGTATACAACAGTGTGTCTAAAACAATTGAAGAAAGTGCCAATGTTGAATTTAATGAAAATACTGCTAATATCAAAGGCACTGGTCCTGATTGGTTGTTTGATTTAGATTCACTAACAAATTCTCTGAGATTTGTTGAGTATACTGCAGAAGCTGATGCCTACAGGGTTGAAGCTGCTAACACAAATTCTCATGCTGCCAATACAATTTCTCATGCTGTTGGCACAAAGTCTCAGACTGCTGCAGATTCAACAAGTTGGGATGATTTCACCACTCTACCACTTCTGTCTTGTGATCCTCCAGGGGTCCTGAATGATGCAAATCCAGACACTGAAGTGCCATTCTCAAGCCCTGACAGCACAGCTCCAACACAACAGGAAACAGTCCCAGATTCAAGTCAAGCTGTTTCAGAAACTGAACCACTCACTGGTTCTGATGGAGATGATACAAACCTTGGAACTTCCTTTCAAACAGAGAGAGAGAGCCCACACTAAGAGTTCACAAGTATCACCCTCTCAATCAAATACTGGGTGATCCAAGCACTCCTGTTCAAACAAGGAAGATGGTTCACAATGAGACTGCAGCTGCTGAACAAGCAGTTACTGAATTCAGTCTAGCTGCTTTTGAACATGCCTGTTTCATGTCTCAATTGGAACCTAAAAAGGCATCAGAAGCATTAAAAGATTCATCCTGGATTGAAGCTATGCAAGAAGAGCTTTTACAGTTCAAAATTCAGAATGTATGGACTCTGGTGGATCTTCCTAAAGGTAAGAGAGCAATAGGTACAAGATGGGTGTTCAGAAACAAGAAGGATGAGAGAGGGATAGTCATCAAGAACAAAGCAAGACTAGTAGCACAAGGGTACACTCAAGAAGAAGGAATAGATTATGATGATGTCTTTGCTCCAGTAGCAAGAATTGAAGCCATCGGACTATTTCTAGCATATGCAAGTTTCAAAGGCTTCAAAGTGTATCAAATGGATGTTAAGTCTGCTTTCTTGTATGGGACAATTGAAGAGGAAGTGTATGTGTGTCAACCCCCTGGTTTTGAAGACTACAAGTATCCAGACAGGGTGTACAAGCTAGACAAAGCTCTCTATGGTCTTCATCAAGCACCCAGAGCATGGTATGACACACTATCATCATATCTTCTACAGAATGGATTCAAGAGAGGCACTCTGTACAAAACACTCTTCACTAAGACCATCAAAGCTGAGATTCTACTTGTCCAAATCTATGTTGACGACATCATCTTTGGCTCCACTAATGATAGGTTGTGCAAAGATTTTGAGGCCCTAATGCACAAAAAGTTTCAAATGAGTTCAATGGGGGAACTCACATTCTTTCTAGGGCTGCAGGTTAAACAGAAGCCTACTGGTCTATTCATAAGTCAATCAAAGTATGTCAAAGACATATTGGAAAAGTTTGGCTATCAAGACACAAAGGTTGCAAGCACTCCAATGGATCCTCATAAACAGCTCCATACAGACAAAGATGGCATAGATGTGGACATTCATCTATACAGATCCCTTATAGGATCTCTCATGTATCTAACATCTTCTAGACCTGATATAATGTTTGCTGTCTGTGTGTGTGCTAGGTTTCAATGCTCTCCAAAGGATTCTCACTTGGTTGCTGTTAAAAGAATCTTTAGATATCTTAAAGGCCAACCACATTTAGGCCTATGGTATCCTAAAGACTCTCCTTTTGAACTAACTGCTTATTCTGACAGTGACTATGGTGGTTGCAACATTGACAGAAAATCCACAACTGGTGGATGTCAATACTTAGGAGCAAGACTGGTCTCTTGGCAATGCAAAAAGCAAACCACTGTCTCCACATCATCCACTGAAGCAGAATACGTAGCAGCTGCAAGCTGGTGCTCCCAGGTAATGTGGATTCAAAATCAGCTAAGAGACTATGGTATGAATTTCTTATCCACTCCTATCTATATTGACAATTCAAGTGCAATTAGCATTGTGCAAAACCCAGTGAAATTCCCAAAAACCAAGCATATAGAAATCAGGTTTCACTTCATCAGAGATTGTAATGAAAAGAAATTAATCCAAGTTACCAAAATACATACAGATGATCAGCTAGCTGATCTATTTACAAAACCTTTTGATGTGGGAAGGTTCACTTTCCTAATATCAAATATTGGTATGGTAAACATGGATTGATTGGTTTTCATTATTATCGACTCAGTATGCTAATTTAAGGGGGAGACACTGTTCCATTGAAAAGTTGCACAATTTTACACTAACAGCATGAGTCTTTTCTCATGCTGCCAGTACATTTTCTCGGACTGCTAGTTATTTTCACTTGATCTGTCAAAGTGTGCAGGGTATTTGGGTAATTTTTCAAATGTGTGCACGGGACCCAACCTTTTCGAAACCTTTAAAGGTCCCAGTTTCGTTCAGTTGTAACTACCAGTTACATATTTTTCTTCCACGGCCTTCTACTGCCTCTCTGAACGAATCACACATTCCTCTTTCAAACCCTAAAACCATCGTTTGTTCATCCATGGAGTTCGTAAAAGAACACAACTGTCTCCCATACACTCTGAAACATGCTGAACTTCAACCGTTTCATACAATGATGGATTTCCTCAGGCACTCCCATATTCATTATGCCCTAACCATAAACCCTACTATATACATCTCCTATATAGAACAGTTTTGGAACCATACATCTGTTCAAACCATCAATGGAGTGGCTACCCTCCTTTCCAAGATTGATGGAACTACTATCCAAATCACTGAGGAATCCATCAGACGTCACTTGCATCTTCAAGATGCCTCAGGTATAACCGACCTATCACTTCAAGCTTTACATTTTGGTCTTCAAAACATTGGTTATAGGGGCCCTGCTGATTCTTTTACTTTTCTTAAGGCACATTTTTCTCCTAAATGGAAATACCTTGTGCACATTATTCAGCAATGTTTAAGCCCCAAAAGAACTGGTTGGTCTGAGTTTTCTTCAAATATTGCCACTGCCTTAGTGTGCTTTTCTACTGGCCAACAGTTCAATTTTTCAAACATGGTTTTTCAGGGGATGTTAAGGTATCATTCCCTAAAGAATGGGAAATTTTTGCTGTATCCTCGGTTTTTGGCAGAAATAATTGCACACACCTGCACCACTCCACATTTACATAAACGGATACATGTTTCCCATAGGCACTCATTGTCTTCAATCAAAAGGCTGATAAAGCCAAGTGCCAATTTTGTCAGTGTAGATGTTCCATTGCCCTCTGCAATGATGAACATCATTTCAGGAAACAGAGGAGAGGGTCTTGAGCAGGCTCAGCCTAACATTACTGCTACAACCCCAAGACCCCAACCCACTCCTCATGATACAAATATTCCCTCTGATCCTTTTGTACAGCCAACACACCCACTCAGATACCTATACAAAAGAAAAAGGGGACCAGGAGCTCCTTCCTCCTCCTTCCATCAGCAAGAGCCATATATCCCTGTGCAGGAGGATACTCCTGCACAGAATATCCAAAGGGAACCAGTTGAGGACACTGCCATCCTCTCTCAGGAGGTGAACATCTCTTCAGAGATGGTTCATATGGGTTCTGTGGCTGGCACTACTGCTGTCTCTGCAAAAGAGCAGACCACGCCCATGGCAACAGCAAGTGTGCAAACACAAGCTGGAAGTCCCCAGAACCAAGAAAAGAGGGGCCCAGAAGTTTCTACTTCTGGTTTCACTGTCAGTGATAGATCACAAGCACCTCAGGTGTTCTCTGATCTTGAGGCTAGTCTGCAACAATTGCTTTTAACGGATCCCAGGCTCAAACCTGTTGTAGCCATGTTGGAATATCAAATGTCCATCATTGCTGCACAGGGAGCCCAAATTTTTGCTCTCAAGCAGGCAGAAGCTGCTCAGCATAAGAGAATGGATTATCTTCACAGAGGCTTCACTCTCTGCGGAAATAAAATTGTGAAATTAGAGCAGATGATTCAAACCCAAGGGGCAAAGGTTGTAGGTCCTTCTGACCAAACCAATGCTTCCAAAAAGGGGGAGAATCAGGAGGTCCCAACAACAGTCCAAGCAGCACCAACAGTCCCAGTTTCTAGGCTAGCAGTTCCAACAGCTTCTCAAGCTGTTAGCCTAGAAACTCAAGCTGCTCCTTCAAAAGTCACTGGAGTTGTGATCAGAGAAGGAGTTCAAGCTCCAACAAGCACAGTCCAAGCTACAACATCTGCTACAAAAGACAAAGGCAAGGGCATTCTCATAGAGTCTCCAAAGCATAAATTTTCTTCAAAAGAAGCCCAAATTGCCTTTGATGCTGAAGTTGCCAGAAAAATAGCAGAAGAACAAGACAAAGAATTAGAGCAGCAAGCCCAAACCCCTATGGATGATGATGAAACTTTAGGTGATTACTTAAAGGGGTTTGTGGTTAAGCAAGGAGCAAGGAAGAGAAAGATGCCAACAGGGCACTCCAGGGCTGAGCATAGAAGATTTCTTATCAATTTTGCCTTTGCAGCTGGTATTCCGAAGAAAATGGCTCAGTCCATGGCTACTGAAAGGCTGCAGGAGATTCATGATAAGGAGATGGACAAAAGACAGAGAACAAAAGTCTCTCCAGAAGCCCAACCATCCCAAGAAGTCCAACCATCAACCCAATCAGTCCAAGCTGAAGCTGGTGCCAGTGCACCTGCTCCCTCTGATCAAGCAGTTATCTCTATTCCATCATCAGTTAAAAGGATTATCTTTGAGCAACATTTACAAAAGGCTATGGGGATAGAAAGGCTGATTGATCAGCATGATTTTACAAAGCCTCAAATCAACTACTGGTTTGCTAAGTCACTGGATGACCGTGACTTGAGAATAAAGTTTGTGATCAGAAGAGAGTCTGGACCTGAAGAGGAGTATGATACTTTTTGGCAGATAGTACAGAAGCTGACCAGAGAAGACTTAATAAAGTTGTACCATATAGGGTCAGTTAAACAAGTAAGGTCTGCTCTTCCACAGGTCAAGCAACTCATTAAAGATCTAAGTACAGTGGTTGATCCTGATTTTGCAAGACAAGAGATAGAGGATGCTGAAAAGAAAAGGAAAAAGATCAAGCAAATTGATCTGTTTGTCAAGTCAAAGACATTCAGAATCAAATTCACAGATGGGACTGGTATCTTCTTCAATTTTGAGTTTTATAATTTTTCAAAAGATATGCTACTGCAAATTAAGTCAGCTAGAATATCTTGTGACAAAGAAGAGTTGAAGAAAGAATTTTTGAAGGCTATAGATCATAAACTTGCACAGTTGTAAGTTTTTGTAAGCCTTGGTTTGTAAATAACAGTTTACTTATTTATTTCCATTTTTGTATAGAACTTAAAGTCTTGTGTAAAGAATTTAAGTTAGGGGGAGATTGTTGGGAAATAAGTTTAAGTATACTCAAGCTGTTAGTTTAGACTTCTCAGACTGTTAGTAGATTTTTCATTTAAATACAAATTTCATGCTGCTAGTTGAAGAAACTCGAGCTGCCAGTGTAAAAGTTCAAGCTGCCAGAGCAAAACAACTCAAGCTGCTCAGTTCATGCTGTCAAGAGATTCAAGCTGCTCAACAGTTTCATAAACAGAAAGTGCTGATTTTCAGGAAAGATATCTACATGAAGATTCCAGCATATCTACTATCAGAGAAGTCATAGTCCTTCAAGGAAACAAGTCCAAAAAGCAATATAAATAGACAGAATATTGTATAGAAGTATATAGAAGTTTTCTGCGTATTTTTTTGAGTCTGTAATTGCTTTGTTGATTAAGTTTTCATAAGCCTCTAAGGTTGTAAAACCCTAAGAACAGTCTGTGTTCTTCGTCTAATCAAAACAGATTAGAGGTGATTGTAATCATTGAATTCAACAATACAAACAGTCTTGATTACTTCTTATGTTTTATGCTTCATTGGTTCTGAAAGTTTTTGTTAAAATAATTAAGTGTTATTCCTCAAACTTCTTAATTAAACTTTGATTCAAAGCAAGATTATTGATTTATACTCTGATAAATTTCAAATCAGTTAATCTTGGTTATTCATATTTTAGATCCTGACATATAGACTCAAGCTTGAAGACAGATCCAACAAATTCTACAATTTTGAATTTCTTAATTTCACCAAAGGCATGGCTACTCAAAATGAGCTCTATGAAGATTGAATGTGATAAATTAGAGTAAAAGAGAGATTTCATAAAGGCTATAAGGCAGAAACTTTCACAGTTGTAAGTTTTTGGATGCGTTAGTTTTTATATAACAGTTTTACTTTGTTTTATTTCCTTATTTGTATAGAAACTTAAAGTCTTGTGTAAAGAATTTAAGTTAGGGGGAGATTGTTGGGAAATAATCTAAGTATGTCAAGCTGTTAGTTAGATTTCTCATGCTGTTAGTAGTATTTTTGTGTATTTACAAAGTTCAAGTTGCTAGTTCAACAAGTTCAAGCTGCCAGAGTTAAAAGTTCATGCTGCTCAACAGATTAATAACAGAAAGTGCTGAAATTCAGGAAGTGATATATATTTCAATGTTTGAAGATCTTCCAAGCAAATCTACTACAAGAGTAATCAGAGTTCGTCAAGGAAACAAATCAGAAGGCTATATATATAGATAGACTAGGTCTTTCTATTGTAAGTGTGTGCGTGCAAGTTCTGTAATCATAGCGCCTCATTGTAATTGCTTTCTGATAAGTTTCTCAAGCCTCTAAGGTTGTAAAACCCTAAGAACAATTGTGTTCT
Organism: Centrapalus pauciflorus; assembly: GCA_020465985.1. Classification (NCBI taxonomy): domain Eukaryota; kingdom Viridiplantae; phylum Streptophyta; class Magnoliopsida; order Asterales; family Asteraceae; genus Centrapalus; species Centrapalus pauciflorus. The sequence continues at coordinate 113,289 of JAANYP010002120.1, read as the reverse complement.
TCATCTAATAAAACAGACTAGAGGTGATTGTAATCAGTGATTTTGGCAATATAAAGGATTTGATATTTGTTATATTTATCTGTTACTTGTTCTGAAAGTTTTCTTAAAACAATTAACTATTATTCTGCAAACTTCTTAGTTGGACTTTTATTCAAAACAAGGTTATTGGTTTACACTCTAATTTATTAAAACCAGTTAATCTTAGGTGATTTTGATCTTGACAAGCTTCAATCGACATTGATTTCATTGGTATACAACAAGACTTACAGCTTCTCCGAGATGTTCTTTTGGGAGTTTGTCCACCAAATCTCTGCTCCAAGCCGTTAAACATTTTTAATGTACCCAAGGTTTCTCATGATGATCATAAGGAATTTTCTGCCTGAATTACCGACGCTGCAAAAGAAGCAAACTGGAGTAGCTGTCATTGATTACAGAATATATACTGACTGTCAATCCCATAATGCACGAAGGGCAGAACAAGTAAGGCCCCAAGTGGCTCCGATTTTTGGAGGAATGATAGATCCAGGGTTTGTCGCTCCAGAGGGAGATGAATGGATAGTGGATGCTCCGCAGCAACATCCTCCACCGCAACAAGCACCGGCACAGCGAGCACCGGCTGCTAAGGAAGCTACTCATTCAAGATCATCGACAGCGGCAACTGGACTGTCCACATCGGGACTCCAGACTGACCAAAGGGCGCAAACTTTGCGAGAGATATTTGAGCAAGGCGCAGCAGCTCAAGAAAATATAGCGGAGCAGCTGGTTCAGGATATTTTGGAGCCGCCTACTGATATGGATGACATTTTCAGGGAAATTGATGAATACCAGCCACCGATAGGTGCATCTGAAGGAATAGAGAGTCGTGAAGAAGCTGAAGGTCATGTGGAGACCGAGTCTGAATCTGAGTCAGACTCTAGTTCAGAAGAAGAGGTAAAGGAAGCAGCTAATCCAACCACCTCTTTTGCAAGACATGGGTCTAGGCTCGTGGTAAGCTGACGAAAATTAACTCGTCCGGCACTACGAGATGAAGATGAAGGAGATGCAGATTTTATGTTGGAAGAAGAGGCACTGATTGCTACTCAACAGAGGGCGAAGCGTCAACGCATACGTCAGGGAGCTCCATCTACTTCTACTTCCGTTCCATCTGCTGCAACCACCGCTCCGTTCACATCAAATTCGATTCCATCAACTTCGACTCCATCAACTTCCGTTCCATTTACTGAAAATCAACGATTCTCAATGTTGAAAGTCAAAGTAGATTTCCAGACATTCCAAATCTTCCAACTCTCACAAGTTGTGAACGAGTTGCAGCAACATAACTCTAGGTTAGAATAACAGAATGCTCAGCTACAAACTCAAGTGGCTACACAACAAGACACAATGAATACCCGGCAATCACAAATTCTAACTCTTCACACCCTGGTCGAGCAAATATTAAAAGATCTACAAGCTCAGGGGGAGAGTAGTTGTCGGGGAGATATGTTGAGGGGAGCTTAGAGAGGTGATGATGATGAAGGAGGCGACCCAAGTACTCAAAAAGACAGTGAGCTAGCAGATCTTCCACAGGAGACTGCTCAGCAAGCTGACCTTCAGGGTGAGCCTGGATCATCTGGATCAGGTCAAAAGAAAGGCAAGGCTCCCGAAGCATCAGATTTAGTCGAACAGGAAATGATTGGAGTCTTGGCCGGTATTGATGATGATGATGATATGAATTTTGACTTTGAAGATGATCTTGAAGAACTTGAAGAAGGAGAGCTTGTCCCAGAAAATGTTCCAGATTGGAGCCCAGATGATGAAGTTCTAGTTGATGAAGATGATGAAGTAGATGAGATAGTAATACAGAAGCAGCCGGTTATAGAAGAGTATATGTTTGAGTGTCAGGGTCCGATTGACAAAGAAGTAATTAGATCAGCTCTACATGATGAATCAGACACTGATAGACCGGACATGGAACTTACGAATGAAGAGAAAAGAAACTTATGGTTTAAAATGGAAGAGGAAAAGGCTGAATTGGAAATGAAGAAGAAAATGAAGCTATCTAGTCCAGGAAAGTTATCTGGAGGGATTCTAAGCTAGTTCTTTGACAAGGAACTACAACTTTTTGTTCTGAACAGAAGAGATGGGCTTCAGTAGTTGAGAAGAAGGCTTAAGGTTTTCAATTCATTACCTAAATGTGAGGTTAAGGAGTTGGCGTGGAAAGAATTGTTCGACCTGGGAGACGACCAGTATGCTGAAGTTATAGCAAGGATTATCAGAAAGGAGGGTCAGTCTGGACGGTTTGAAAGAATTAAGCCAAGGACAGGGAAGCGAGTTATGGATGAATCAAGGATAGATCCATTAACAGGCAGGTCATGGATGAAGATGTATTATAAACCGGTTAAGTCCTTAAAGAAGATTCTGTTGAAAATCATGCAATAAGATTTTCTGAGAAACATGAAATGGTTGTATGTTGACAACGACACAGCTGAAGCAATAATGGAAGATGAAAACGAGAAAGTTAATTTGAAAGTTTATGACCCTCTGCATCTTGTAAACCTTTCTCAGGGTGACTTGCTGAAACTTCATGAGCAACCAATCTATTTTCATGAAGGTTGGAGATCAGAAGGCAAGAAGTACCAGAAAGTAGTTAAAGTTTGCATTGAATAGGGACTGCATGCAGGAAGTAGTTTGAACATGCCTAGTTCCATAGATTAGTGAATGTCTTTCTAGAAGCTATCGTCAAGGGGGAGTCTATTGGTACACCCTGTGCGACGATAGCAGTCTAGGTATGTAATAGACAGTCTTTTGTAATATATCAGGCTTTGAAAATACAAGTTATATATGTTGTATATGTTTGATCATGATTGTGTATGATGTTTACATTTGCATGGTAAGTTCAAAGATAAGTTCTAGAATAAGTTCTAGAATAAGTTCAAAGGTTAGGATAAGTTCAAAGATAAGTTATAGAATAAGTTCTAGAATAAGTTCAAAGGCTAGCATTCGATCTTAGTGGAACTAAGTTCGAAGGCCATTGGACAAGTTCGTGGGCTTGGGCCTAAACGAACTTGATCAGTTAAGTTCGAACTTAACTGATATAATTAAGTGTTATTCCGTTTCATTAAGTGCCTTTTGCAGAAATTAGTGATCTAAGCTCATATTAGTGCACGTTTGAACTTGAGTGATTTCAGAGAGTCGTTTGGAGAAATACACGTGTCGGGTCGTTCGTCGTATCGACTGTCATTGTGTTCGTCTCCAAATTCCATGTGTGATCGATCCGTTAAACCGCTAACGAGGATTCCACACTCGTTGGAAGGTGTCGCTTCAAGATCAGATCTGTTCTATAGGTGACCTTACAAAAATGTGCCTTGAAGACTAGTGAAGCGGGGCCTGTCACCAAGAAGGCTAAAACAGCAAACGCTACTTCCTCAGCCTCTGTGGCAGAGGGGGAGCAGACTAAGTCTGCTTCTTCATCCTCAGTGGATGAGGGGGAGCAGGCTGGTCACCCTGGTACATCTGTTGAACCTGAAGCCTTCGTGGCTAGTGCCTCTGTGGCACCTGAGACTATGTAGCAGGTTCAACCCCCAATTTCTAGCTCAGTCTCCTCACCTGTCCAAACACAACAGCCCATTTCACCATCCTCTCCCAACATGTACTCCAGGCAAAGGAGAAAGTCCATAGCTTGATAGAAAACCTCCGCCACTCAAACAAGCCCCTCTGACCGCTCTGAACAGGAGTCAGTTGAAAAAGAGGCAACACCTACTGCATCTCCTCGTCCTATTTAGGGAGAAGGAGCAGCCCCAATGGAGCAAGCCTCACTCCAAACTTAGTCTACCCTAAGTCAGCCTGAGCCTTCTGGTTCCTCACAAAAGGAACCAGTTGTACAAAAGGAGTCAGCCACATCAACTGTCCAAACTTCTCAACAGGCATAAGACATTGAATGATATGAGCACTCTTCACTTCACACTGAGTCCACACAGTTTCCCTCTCATATTTCTTCTACACATACTGAGTCTGCACAAGGTGCCAACGCTGCTGGTAGAAGCCAAGTAGCAGATCAGCCTTCTCTTTCTGCTCCTTATGATGCAGCTGTTCAACCCCAAACAGCTGTTGAAGGACAATCTACCCAAGTTGATGAACCTCAGGGTATGGAACAACCTTATTGTGAAGCTGCTCCCCAAGTGCAAATTCCATGATCAACTTTCACCACTGATGATGTTGAAATGCACATCTCCTCTCCCCATGAATAGGTGCCTAAAAACCAAGGCACTACTAAGTGAACCACCCTTGGTCTAGATGAAGGTGTTACCATTCCAGTCACATCTAAAAGGCCACCATCCCCTATAGCCTCACCTCATGAAGCAGTTACAGCCACTGCTGAAGGTATTCTTCACCCTACCAAGCTGGGTCACATGAATTTTGCCCAGGCAATGAAACTCTTTTCAAATGTTCTTTTGCCATCCCAAAGTGACCCCCACAATCCTCAATCATCTCCCTCACACTCCTCACCATCCACACAATCAAAACAATCCACCCATACTCTCCATCTCCCAAAGAACTTTCTTTGAAAGAGCAGCTTTCTGTGCTATCCAACAAAGTTGGTTCTTTGGAAAATTCTATGACTTCCCTCTTATCTATCATTGCAAACTCCGTGTCTGATCAGCTTCAAGGTTTTCTTGATTCGTTCAAAACATCCTTTCCAACCCCTGCACCGCATCCTGATCACTCTTTACAGCTGCTTGCACTCACTGCGTAGCGGCAACAACTCTCATCCTGCCTTTCGTCAATTCTTGCTCACCAACAGGACTCTATGTCCAGCCTGAGAGCTGTTTCCTAACAACTGTCAGGTACTGCTGACACCTGCTCTACCACACTGCCCTCCACACTGGCCCCTCTAAATACGTTAGTGGTCTCCCTGTCAAACGCTATGGCAGTATGCTTTGATGCTATGCATAAGTCTTTTGAATTAACTCTTGCACATCTTCAGAGTCTGGTGTTCACTGACACTAACAGGGCTGCTATTTCCAAGCTCTCATCCTTTGCCAATTCACATTCCTCTTCTCTTCAAACCTATGCTACCCAATCTGCAGAGGTTAATGACAACCTGTCTTTCTTAGTCCATAGCCTGGTTGGTTCAAGACTGTTACCAAACCTGCTGCAGCCCAGCCTGTTGGATCCGTTCCTTCATGAAGAACTGGGGTTGAAGGCTCTGTGAAATCTCCTCCAAAGGGAGAGAAATTTGCCTCGAAAACAAAGTCTAAGGGGGAGAAATCTTCATCTCCCTCTATGGAGAAATCAGCTTCAATGGGCCAAGCAGCAGGTCACTTACAAACGAGTGATGTTGTAGGTACTTCCACAGTCTCTGAAACAACTGTTCAGCCTACTCAGGCTAGATCTCCAAACCCTGCACCATCTAAGGGGGAAGAATCTATTCCTAGGGACAGGCCAAGCACAAGGAGAAACTTAATCTTGGAAGAAACTGAAGAAGAAGAAGAAGAAGAGAAAACTGAAACAGCTCTGACCAGAGCAGCAAAAGCGAAAGGAAAGGATATTGTGGACACTGACACTCAGAAGGACCTTCAACTAAAATTTGACAAGGCTCAAGCCAAAGACATGGGTCATGCACTGGATACTTATTATCAGTGGAAACAAGAGCAGCTTGAGATCTTTGAAAGAAAGAAAAAGGAGGCAGCCTCTGCCAAAGATGCTAAATTCTTTGCAGCCAAGGAGGCAAGAAAAGTCAAAATGCCCTCCTTGGATGTACAAAGGAAGCTGACGGAAGCTGCTAATGAGTCAGTGACTGGTAAAGAGGTTGAAAAAGAGCAAGGTTTACAGGTCTTAGTGACCAAGACAAAGCATGTATCCTCATCAGCAAATGCCCAATTCTACTTTGACAATATGGCAAGAAAGAAGTTCTTTGATGTAGCAGACAAAAGGCTTGCCAAAGAAACAATTGTCAAAGCTGTTCCCATCTAAAGAAAAGGTAAGTAGTGCAGGCTTCAAATCACAAGGCTCGATGCTGATGGTCCTGAATTGGAAGCTTATGAGTCCATTGATGTTCCCTGCATGGGATACAGAGAATGGGTTGAACTGGCTGTTGCCCTGAACTGTAAGGTCACCTACCTACGGATCTGATCTTGACGCGACACCGTCCAACGAGTGCGGAATTCTCATTAGGGGTTTAACGGAACGATCACACACACGGAAACCCGGAGACTAACACAAAGATAGACATCAACAACGAACGTGTTAGCCCTAAAATAGTGTATAATTAAATAGGGGTAAAGCCATACAATAGTAACCGACTTTTGAAAATTTATCAATATGGTACGTTGTAAGGTCTACCACTGCAAGATCTATCTAGACGCGGATCCGTGAACGAGTGCGGAATCCTCGTTGACGGTTAGACGGACAACTCTCAACCACGAAACACTGAGACTATTAGACGCTGAATGAACGACACACGAACGATCCTACGAACTAATTCTCTCCGAAATAGCACTCACCTAGCTGATAAACTCGAGATCGCCTTAAGCTTAATTCCTCACGAATTCTGCTAAAAGTCTGCTAATGACTCGAGTCTATCCTCAATTATAGACCCTGATTCGAGTCTGATGTGGGCCAAACTCGAATCTGGCCCAAGGCCCATTCGAGTCTGTCCACAAAGACACTCTCGAATCTAGCCTTCATTCGAATCTAAGGCTACATTCGAATCTATCACAGATTCGAATGCTACCTTTGTGTAATTCGAATCTAGCCAAATCACTTAAACGCCTAAGTGATGAAACTTATGTTTTTACTTACGTTTGAGTTAATCTTTGATCTTTATGATTGAACTTCTTGTAATACGTTACATCAAGTTCAAACATACAATCAATAACAGTCAAACACATATAAACATATACACACTTGGTCAAATCACAATGCAGTATCACTTAGACTGCTATCGTCACACAGGATGTACCAACAGACTCCCCCTTGACGATAGCTTCTAATAATTCACACATTTGACTTAAGAACTTTGTTCATTTATTGATTCAAAATACTACCAGCATACAAACCTTTCTCGACACATACCTTGACTACATTTTCATACTTACTTGCTTCACCGTCCATATGTGTGTCACTGGAGATCTTACAATTATACAAAATCTGAAGATCTTCTTTAGAGAGGTTTACCAGGTGAAGCGGGTCGTAGACTCTAAGAATGACATTTTCTTCAAAATCTTCCATAACTGCTTCCCCGGTCTCAGTATCAGCGTACCACCAATGTAGATTCTGCAAAACATTCTGTGGCATCCGCTTGAGAGGCACTTTCCTCAGACATCTGGCTGGTTTATACTGAATCCTCATCCACGGTCGTCCAGTTAGAGGATCGATACGTGACAGATCCTCTACTCTTCTCCCGACCCTTGGATTCAAACGCTCGAATTTCCTTGATCTCCCCTCCTTTCTTATGATTCTTTCAATTACGCTCGCATAGGGATCAGTGCCAATGTTTATCAAATCTTTCCATGCTAGCGCAGTGATTTCGATCTTTGGCAGGGAGTTGAACGCTTTTAAAGTTCGCCTCATGTACTGAAGCCCGTCTTTCCTTTTAATTAGAAATAGCTGCAGTTCTCTATCAAAGAACCAACTTAATTGTCGTTCGGACAGCTTCCCAGTACCCGGCACTTTCATTGTCTTCTTAAGCTTTAACTCTTTTTGTTCAGCCCTGAACCATAGCTTTCTTTTTTCTTCATTTGTTAGCTCTCTCGCAGGTTCTACTGTTGATGGCTGAGGATTTAACGCAACATTTACTATATCTACATTGACAATATTATTTCCATCAATCATGTAAGTATCCGTGATAGGATTCTGCTGCACAACTATCTCGTCAGCTTCATCATCCTCATCAGCGATTACCTCATCATCTGAACGCCAGTCAACTATTTCTTCTGGAACAAACTCGCCTTCTTCCAGTTCTTCATCTTCATTATCAAAACCTATATCCATAGGATCATCATCGAGATCCATAAGAGCGTCTATCATTTCACTGATCTCAAACTCTGTAGGCTGTTTTGATGAACTAGCTTCTCCCATTTCTCCTTCACCTTGACTAGGCTCCCCCTGAACTTGTGTAGCTTGAGCTGCAGGAAAATCTACAGGCTCATTCTCCTTACGTGCACCGGGATCATTGCCTTCGTCATCATCCTCTCTATGCTGCACCTCCTGATCCCTACAACTTGTCTCCCCCTGAGCTTGTATATTTTTCATGAGCTGCTCAAGGAGGGACCTCATTGATCGGATCTCTGAAGACTGATCTGCAATAAAAGATTTTAATTCTGTGTTTTCGTCCCTTACATTCTCCACAATCTTCCTTAATTCGGCATTGTCCTTGTCAAGATTTGCGTTATGCGCCTGGAGCTCGCCGACAGCCTTTGTTAAGGTTAAGATCTGAACATGCTGGAAGTCAACACGTCCCTTGAGTTGACAAACCTCTGATTTTCAGTATATGCGGTTGAGCTAGATGGAATGGACTGAATGGGAGAAGGGATGAATGGTGGTGGAATATATGGCTCATGATGCTGAGGTGGCGGTGATGGTGGAGCGGTGGTTTGAGGTTGGGATTGAGGAACTTCTGGCTGACTTTTGGATGCAGAAGAAGACCCTTGCATGAACCGATGACGTTTGGCACGTTGCCTCGTCACTAGGGGAGCAACTTCCTCTTCTTCAAAGTCTGAATCTTCAGATTCCCTTTCTTCTCTCCTCCTCGATCCTGCTGCTTCATTCACTATCAACCTAGCTCCATAGGTTCCGATGTGAACACTGGGATCTGCAGCCACTGATTCAGGAGCTTCAACCTCCTGCTCCTCCATATCATCTGATTCTGAATCTGATGAGGTCAAACCTTTATCCGCCCTCTCTGGCTCATATTCCTCTACATCTCTAAAAACATCATCTTCACCTTCTGGTGGACTGAGCAATTCACCAACTAAAGCTGCAGCCACATCTTCGTTTGCATAAGGCCCTGCCTCCTAAATTTCATTAAGCGTCTGGCATAGCTGTTCAGATTCTCTCGGAACATTTGAGGGCCCAGCTTCTTGAATATTTGAGGGCCCGGCTTCTGTAACTTCTGGTTGCTGGCTTGTCGAAGGCCTGGTTGCCGGAATTTGACTCGCTGCTGGTCTCTGACGGCATCTTGGAGCATGCTGCTGCTGTTGTTGTTGACGTTGTTGTTGTTGTTGTTGTCGTGGAAACTCAACGACCCCTGCCCAGTTGGCATCTTCCGGGGCTTGAAAATCCCTATCCACTATGGCTCCGAACAATGGACGAGCAACAGGAACAGCCAATTTTCCTCGGTGTGAGGAACAATCAGCGAAAATCCGTTTGTCCATAACATTAACACTCAGAGAGTCATTTGACGGCGGCAAGTTTGGCAAGAAGTGCCTTATCATCATCATAACGAATCTTGGGTACAGCAAAAATCTTTCCCTTTCTGGAGCCGCAATCTGATGAACGAACTCCGAGAAGAACATCTGTGAAAAGCTGAACTTCCGATTATATACCAATGCAATAACCCCAGATTGGATCTTTGACACTATGTAATCAAATCCAGCTTTCTTCGGCGCAAAACAGACCATGAATACATGTACCAAGAATCTCCATTGCCCAATCAGGCCACTCTTCATGTATGACGACTTTGCCACATCTAAACTGTATCCCATCCTAACAAAAGCAGTCTGCCTAATACTTAACGGAAAGTCAATAGGCCCATCTTCTTGTTCCTGAGATCCCAACTGCAGAACCTGACGCAACATGTCTGCAGATAAAACTAACGGCTGTCCAGCGATTCTAGTTCTTAGAACTGTCGGGGTGACAGTGCAATCAACTTGTAAATGCTCGTAAAACTGCCGTACATATGAAAGCACTATTGGGATGTTATGGTACAGAGCAAAGCTAATCCTAGATTCAGCTAGGAAATCCAATACTTGGCGATAACCCTGCGCCTCAGGGATATTATTGTCGGAATTAAGGACCATATTATGCTTTGGAACAAAAGCTCGAACCGCCATTTCTGCACAATAAACAAAACTGTTAGACTCATTAAAAATCAATAAACTTGTTAAAATTCAAATTTGTTTTATTTTGTACTTGTTTAAGTACAAAATCTAACACAATTAAATTTCTACAAGTTTAATAAAATTTAAATTAAACAGTGCAAATAAACAATAGATTCGAAAATAACAGATTCGAAGTGTCCCTATTCGAGTCTAATGGACAGATTCGAAGATCATGGTCATCTCGAATCTAATGACAGGTTCGAGAAACCCATGAACAGATTCGAAGTCCATGAACAGACTCGAAACCCCGTCGGCTAATTTTTTCAACAAAACCCAAGATTTTAACCATTTTGAACATAGCAAATCACATACATTAGTTCAACTAGGTTCTAATCATTGATTTATGCTTTTAATTTGATCTTTTATAGGCCCAAACATGGTAATTTAGCAAAAACCCTATTTCGACCCATAAAACTTCAAAATTCGACGATTTAGTCTAAAATTGTGTATAAAACTACACAAATCTTGTACAATCTGGTTGATTATACCTAGAAGTATCTGTAGAATCGAAACACCAAGTAAGAGACTCGACAAAATGTCGTTTAGGAGTATTACGATAGACTCGAAGAATAGATTCGAAATCGCCTATAGAGTCGAGTGTATAGATTCGAAAACAGTAAATCTTAAATGACTTCACTGTTGACCTATATATACCACCAACCCTCGATTCTAAGCATAGATTCGAGTCTACTGACAGATTCGAAGTACTCCTTATTCGAGTCTGTCTTAGATTCGAAACCACCAATACTTAGAAAAATTTCGAAAATTTTGAAATAACTTCAACTTTTCCAACCTTTTTCTACGGTATCGTGTAACCAGATAAACTATGCCAATTCTTTTACCCTAAGCTCAGGATAGTTCACGTAATGTTTATTTTATCCAACTTTGAATGCACCCTTAGTAACTTTTGACCTTTTACCTAAGTAAAAATTAAACTAAACTAAAATGAAATAAACTGAGGTAAAAATAAAATAAAATAAAATAAGATAAAATTTTGACCAAAAATTTAATCTAGACTTAAGCTATATAAGAAAAAATTTACAATCTAAGCTAAATACTAAACAACATATTTTTGATGAGTATAGTCTAAGAGAGGTTCAATCAGATAGCGATGTCTGATACTAACTTTCAGTACTTAAACTTTCACACTTAGGAATTTTTGATTCCTTTGATTGTTTGTCGTGACATACCTATTTAGCCGATTGTTGGTATTGTACCCCGTTAAACACTCTACATTTCGGAATATCCCTTGGCCTTTTTATTTATCAGGTGATTATCTTACGTGACTCAGACATAGACATAATTTTATGATCAAGGCACACAGACAAAGATTCTAACTTGTTGGTATTTGCAAACTTTCTTTAAAAGACAAACATCGGACACAGGTCTGTATTTTCATACAACAAAGTGTCTTAGTTCGACTTAAGGTTTATTTTAAAGTTAGCAGACAGCGGTGACAGGTCTGTACTGACGTACAACAAAGCGACATATCTGCTAACCCGAATCTAAACAGAGACAACAGGTCTGTACTTACGTACAACAGAGTTGCATGTTTTCGACTCTCAGTTTTATATGATATTTCTATTCTTTCCATTTTCAGATGTATTTGATGTTGCCATACATCCCCAGAAAGTTTGCATACCTCATTTAGACTCAAAGTTTGTATGTCTTGTACATAAAAATTAAGACCGATTGGTCGTACATCTAAGTAAGTGACACGCTTGACTTTTTCTAGATTATTTCATTAACCTTGAGATTCCCTAGATGTATTATGCCTACCAACACATCAAACTAACTAAAGTATAACACTTAGAATTAGTTGCATTATGTGTGAAATCTTAAACACTTAGAGTCTGTACCGACGGTGCTAATTTTCGTCACTTTGAACCTAAGTATCTAAGACTTACCTTTTTTTTTTGATATTCTCTTTTTTTGTATTTTTGTAATTTTCTCTCTTTTTTCTTTTGTTTTTCATAAGAAAAGCAGTAAAATAAGCTAACCTACTAACTTACTAAAAATGGAAACTTACTAAAAATAAAAACTTTCCTAAATTAGCAGACTACTGTAAAAAAAAAAAGAAATACTACGACTCTAAAAGAAAATAAATTACTACTACTAAGGTCAAATTACTCTGGGTTGCGCATTCCATTCAGTTGAATTAATTACTCAAACCGTGTCTTATCAAACGCTTTGGTAAATAAATCTGCATTATTATCTTCTGTTGCCACTTTTACCAGTTTGATTAAGTTCTTTTCAGCACAATCACGAATAAAATGATGCCTTATGTCTATGTGCTTTGTTTTGTTGTGTTTAGCTGGATTATTAGTTATAGCAATTGTAGATTGATTGTCTATCCTAATAGGAGTTTGAGTGTAAGCCAAACCGTAATCCCGCAATTGTTGTTGTATCCACAGAACCTGTGAGCAGCAACTACCAGCAGCAACATACTCGGCCTCGCACGTTGACACGGCTACCGACGTTTGTTTCTTGCATTGCCAGGACACCAGTCTCCCTCCTAGGAACTGACAACCTCCAGTCGTTGATTTGCGCGTCAAGCTGCATCCTCCGTAGTCCGAATCTGTGAACGCCTCCAACTCTAGATCTCCCTCCGCGTGATACCAAAGTCCCAGCTTCGGTTTCGACTTGAGGTATCGTAGAATCCGCTTCACAGCTTTCATATGCATCTCCTTCGGATTCGCTTGAAACCTTGCACAAATACAAACAGCAAACATAATATCAGGTCTTGAAGCAGTTAAATACATAAGTGACCCAATCATGGCCCGATATAAAGTCGGATCCACATCGGTATCACTTTCAGTACCCGACCCGAGATTGTGATTCACTTGAATCGGCGTGCTGAAGTGGGCAGTCAACTTTGTTCCTTCCATCCTGAAACGCTCTAATATGTCATAGACATACTTCGTCTGACGGATAAACATTCCTTCCTTCTTCTGGTCAACTTGTAACCCCAAAAAGAAATTCAACTCCCCCATAGCACTCATCTCGAACTTAGACTTCATCACCTTCTCGAAATCTTTGCACATCTGTTCGTCTGATGATCCAAAAATGATATCATCGACGTACACTTGTACCAAGATAAAGTGATCACCCTTCCTCTTCACAAACAGAGTACTATCTATCCTACCCCTTTCAAAACCGTTTTCTAAAAGATGGTTGGATAAAGTCTCATACCACGCCCTAGGTGCCTGATGTAATCCATAAAGAGCCTTATCTAAGCGATATACTCTATCAGGATATTTTGGATCTGTAAATCCGGGCGGTTGTTCTACATACACCAACTCTTCACTTTCCATACAGGAAAGCACTCTTAACATCTAACTGATATACCTTAAAGCCCTTGAAGGAGGCAAAAGCTAGAAACAACCTAATGGCTTCCAGCCTTGCTACTGGTGCAAAAACCTCGTTGTAATCGATTCCCTCCTCTTGGTTGAAACCCTTTACAACTAACCTTGCCTTGTTGCGCGTGACTATACCCCGATCGTCCCTTTTGCACTTAAAAACCCATTTGGTTCCTATGGCAATTTCCCCTCGAGGTAATGGAACTAACTCTCACACTTCTAGTTTCCTAAATTGCGAAAGTTCTTCCTGCATCGCTTCAACCCAAGAGTTGTCCTTAAGTGCCATTTGCACATTTTTAGGCTCTACTTGTGATATGAAACATGAATATAGACATGTGTGATATGCCTCGGAGTCGTTTATCATCGACAACAACACAGTGTTGTTATTTACACTACTCCGAGTCCTCACACCCTCATTAGGATTTCCTATGATGCTTTCTATTGGATGGTTCTTGTCAGTATCGGTAAACTCAATCCCGTGGCTCTCAAGTTCTGTCAATAGATGATAGAACCGGGTGATGATGTCATCCAGTTGTTCATCCTTTAACGCCTTGAAGATTGCGAACTGTTGTTTTAACAGCTCTGTACGCTTTTTCCGAACCCGAGGATTTCCCTCACACCTCCTCTCAAGCGACTCCCAAAGTTCTTTTGATGTCCTCTGAGTCCGGAATGTGTGTAGAATATCTTGCGGTAACGCCATTCAGATTAAAGAAAAAGCTTTGTTTTCAGCTTCAAATAGTTTCTTGTCATCCTCCTTCATCATCTGGTATGACAAGACCTTTTGACGGCCTTCAACTTCAGATACCGGTGGAATATACCCTTCATCTATGCACACCCACATGCGCATATCGTTGAACCGTACGAAATCGGTAAATCGGTCCTTCCACCAGTAATAGTCCTCGACCTTCATCAGCTTAGGCGGGGCGTTTGCTTTCCCAACCTCGTGGTCCATTTCTAAGAATTTCTGAAGATTTGACATCTTTTCTAAAGAAATTGAATTTGAACTTAATTAATTTAATTCGAAACTGATTTAGACTAACCTTTTCGAATCTAGGTAGATTCGAAACTAATTAAGGGTAAATCTTTTGGGATTAAATTCGATTAAGTTTTAAAATTCAAGTAGATTCCAAATTATGTCAGATTCGAGATATCCTTAGATTCGATGGTCCTTAGATTCGAAGGTCAGCAAACTCGAAATTCAGCAGATTCGAAACACCAGATTCGAAGCAAAACTAGACTCGAAATAAACTCGAAACTAAGCTAGACTCGAGATCCTATTCGAATGAAGCAACAGACTCGAAACTAGGTAGATTCGAAAACCTCTGAAATTGACTCGAAAGGAGCGTATTTAGGTTAGACTCGAGACTAAAGTGAAACCCTAATTACCCCAATAGATTCGAGCGCCGCAAACTCGAAAAACGGCTAACACTTTGATTTTTTTGACGTTTTGTAGATTAAATCACTATTTTTCTAACGAAAAATAATGATTTCGATCAAAAACGTGAAAAACCACAAAGTGTTTCCCGAATATGAATTTGCTAAGCTTGAAAACACATTTTTGAGAGCAAAACCGTCCAACTAGCGTCAAGAAACCTAGAATGTATCTGATGAACACGAAGAACACGAAGAACACTCCCCTGTCTCTGATACCACTTGTAAGGTCTACCACTGCAAGATCTATCTAGACGCGGATCCGTGAACGAGTGCGGAATCCTCGTTGACGGTTAGACGGACAACTCTCAACCACGAAACACGGAGACTATTAGACGCTGAACGAACGACACACGAACGATCCTACGAACTAATTCTCTCCGAAACAGCACTCACCTAGCTGATAAACTCGAGATCGCCTTAAGCTTAATTCCTCACGAATTCTGCTAAAAGTCTGCTAATGACTCGAGTCTATCCCTAATTATAGACCCTGATTCGAGTCTGATGTGGGCCAAACTCGAATCTGGCCCAAGGCCCATTCGAGTCTGTCCACAAAGACACTCTCGAATCTAGCCTTCATTCGAATCTAAGGCTACATTCGAATCTATCACAGATTCGAATGTCTACCTTTGTGTAATTCGAATCTAGCCAAATCACTTAAACACCTAAGTGATGAAACTTATGTTTTTACTTATGTTTGAGTTAATCTTTGATCTTTATGATTGAACTTCTTGTAATACGTTACATCAAGTTCAAACATACAATCAATAACTGTCAAACACATATAAACATATACACACTTGCTCAAATCACAATGCAGTATCACTTAGACTGCTATCGTCACACAGGATGTACCAACATACGTCTACTTTTTTAATTGTCGATATGGCACCTGTACTTCATTTTTCCATACCGATATCACCATATTTGTAATAGACCCCTATTTTTTCTTACCATTAGAACCCTGTTTCGTATGTAAAAACCGGGCTCTATTATGTAGAATGATCAAATCGATACAGAAAATTGAACTACACGTACCATATAGACAATTAAAAAAGTAGACGTACCATATCGATACATTTTCAAAAGTAGGTTGCTATTGTAAGACCTTAGCCCAATTAAATATAATAAAAGTCTAGGTTTAATTTATAATTAGGAATAGTTTACTTTGGAGGAAATCTTAATTTCCACGACTTTAAGGGGAGAGTTTGGACAAACCCCCAAAGTAAGCTTAGGTATATATAGTATTATTCTCCTAGGGTTTTAGAAAAAAGAAAAAGAGGAGCCTCCACCTAGAGTGTGTGTTTTTGAGTGTGTGAAAGTTCCTAGAGATTGAGTGTTCAAATTCTCTCTTTGTAATCTTCATATTCTTAATACAAATCGTTTGATTATTGTGTTTGAGTGCAAAATATACTGGGAATCAAAGTTGTCAATTGGTATCAGAGCAAGAAGATTGGATTTAAACTTGAAATCTCAGATTTGTTCGTGTTTTTCACAAAAAACGTCATGAAATTGGGCTGAAACTTCAAAAAATTACCAAATATTCATACGATCTCCGTTTGAGCTGTTTTTTGGATATGTTGTGCGAGTATATGCCAGAACATGCTGTCAAAATTTCAGAAGCTAACTCCAAATATCGAGGGAGTAATCGCAATTTTACTATTCTGGTCATTTTCGGTTACGTTTTTATGATTGTATTTTTTATTTGAGTGATATACTTGTTGAAATGATCTGAAATTTTGCATGAATGATCTTATATGTTAGATAATTTGTTCTGGAAATTTTCATGATCTAATTTGAAGTATCCAAGGAGTAATTGCATTTTTTAAATCTAATTGTTCTTCGTGTTCTTCGCAAAAATCAAAGGTTTTGCTCTTAATTCTATGTTAATATTCTGTTTTTGTTTGGTTTTCTATTCCATAATCATAAGCAATTAATCTTGTACTGATTTCGAGCATTTCTTGTTCAATAGTTACAAGTTTTTCTTGTTTAATCGTTGAAATTGTTAATCGGTAATTTCTTAAGTGTTATTCTCGTTTCAGTGCTTCCAGAGAGCATAACTTTTGACTGGGACATCGTTAGAAGACCTACAATACGTCAAAACGAAGCTTGAAACGAGATCTACAACCTCATCGAAATTCTGACCCATCCAAATTCGGACCCATCCGAATTTGGATCATCTGAATTTCGGGTCCGGGTCTATCCAAACTTTTGACATTCAGTGCTTCTAGAGGCCATAACTTTTGACTTGAACATCGTTAGACGGCCTACAATACGTCAAAACGAAGCTTGAAACAAGATCTACAACCTCACCGATATTCGGACCCATCCGAATTCGGACATCCTAATTCGGATCATCTGAATTTCGGGTCCGGGTCTATCCAAACTTTTGACATAGAGTGCCTCCAGTGGCCATAACTTTTGACTGGAACATCGTTAGACGGCCTACCATACGCCGAAACGAAGCTAGAAACGAGATCTACAATTTCATGATTAGAAAAGCTGAAGTTTCAACATCAAAAACCTGATTCTGATCCAAGTTTCTCCAAGTTTCCAACCTCGGATAACTTGTGAAGTTTCTGAGTTTTTCCAGTTTCCAATCTAGAAGATCCACCTTTTGCACTCCACAATCATGGCTCAAGGATTTTGCACACATGAAAAGACTGTTGAGGAGGAGAAAGTTGATATATCTCCAGTCTGTCTCATGAACCACTCCAAACAGGTACAAAGTTCTTCATCTTCATCTGATTTATTTGATATACAATCCTTATCTGATTTTAAATCTAGTGATGAATTTGATGAACTGCATGCACAACTACATGAGTTAAAGAATGAATTGAGTGCGGAAAAAGAACAATCAGCTGTGTATAAAAAACATAGACATGAGGTGATAAAGAAGATGTTGATTGAAAAGGTTGATGTTGAGGATAGGAATAAATACTTTGAATCTTGTATGGAAACTCACTGATGAAAAGAATTATTTAAAATCAGAAATATCTGTTCTTTCAAAACGCCTAGAGTCTGTAAGCATGGAAAACATAGACAGTTTGGAAAAATACAAAATGATAGAA
Source organism: Centrapalus pauciflorus (assembly GCA_020465985.1). Lineage (NCBI taxonomy): Eukaryota > Viridiplantae > Streptophyta > Magnoliopsida > Asterales > Asteraceae > Centrapalus > Centrapalus pauciflorus. The sequence goes on along the minus strand of JAANYP010002120.1, from coordinate 95,349 downwards.
GAAGAAAGAATAGGTTTGTACTCTCGCATAAAGACTCTGGATGATGAATTTCTAAAACGGGGTCAAGCTGAACAAACTATTCATTTAAACCAACCCAAAGAGACTAGGTTTTATCATTCCAAACAAGGAATTGGTTTTATAATCCTAAGTACTTGGAAAAGGTTCAACAAGTTTTACCTATTTTTTATGACATGAATTACATGGGTGCTGGGCTTAAATCTTTCTTTTTTGAGTCATCAAAAGAAGTTTTAACCCAAGAGGATGAGAAACGTAATGAAAACAAAGAAAAGGACATCTTCTTGAAATATGATGAATTTAGAATGAAAGCTATTCTTCTAGAGTACCTACTCTAGAGGAAGACTGCTTACCAACTTATTCAACAGAAGAATTGAATATTGATCCTATAAATCCAATCCCTCACCTTTACATTCCTACAAAAGTTCTTCAACAGAAAATAAATGTTTTAGAAAAGGAATTAAAGACAGCTCGAAAGAAATTTCTTGGTTATCAAGAAGCTCTTCTCAAGAGCGAGGAAAAATTGGTCAGACAAAGTTTTGAACAAAATGTAGAGTTAACCATCTACAAAGAAAAGCTTGACACAGATTCAGAAAGGTTAAATTCTCATTTAAAAGATTCAAAGGTTTCTCATCCTACAAAAGTCCATCTCACATCATATGAAAAAGGTAAAGCCAAGGTTGAAGTTTCTTCTGTCAGTTGTAGAGATGAGTTGTAAGGTCTACAACTGCAAGATCTATCTAGACGCGGATCCGTGAACGAGTGCGGAATCCTCGTTAACGGTTAGACGGACAACTCTCAACTACGAAACACGGAGACTATTAGACGCTGAACGAACGACTGACGAACGATCCTACGAACTAATTCTCTCCGAAACGGACCTAAAGCTGATGATAAACTCGAGATCGCCTTAAGCTTAATTCCTCACGAATTCTGCTAAAAGTCAGATAATATCTCGAGTCTATCCCTAATTATAGACCCTGATTCGAGTCTGTTATGGGCCAAACTCGAATCTGGCCCAACGCCCATTCGAGTCTGTCCACAAGGACACTCTCGAATCTGGCACATTCGAATCTAAGGTCACATTCGAATCTATCACAGATTCGAATGTCTTCCCTTATGCAATTCGAATCTAGCCAAAACACTTAAACACTTAAGTGATGAAACTTATGTTTTTACTTATGCTTGAGTTAATCTTTGACCTTTATGTTTGAACTTATTGTAATGTTAGACATCAAGTTCAAACACACTATCAATAACAGACAAACACATATAAACATATATATCAAAACACTTGTTAACTCTCAATACTCAGAATATTACTTAAACCAAAATACTGATTGATTAGACTTGCTATCGTCACATAGGGTGTACCAACAGACTCCCCCTTGACGATAGCTTCTAATTATTTACATCAAATTTAAGTACTAGAGCTATATATACTACTGCCTGCATATAATCCAGCATGTATACAAACTTTAACTACCTTTTGGAACTTCCTGGCTTCAGATCTCCATGGTTCAGTAAAGAAAATAGGCTGATCATGAAGCTTTTTCATTTGATAGGTTTATCAAATGCAGTGGATCATATACCTTCAAAATGACCTGCTCGTCTTGATCCTCCATGATGGCTTCAGCAGTGTCAATCTCGAGGTACCACCATTTCATGTTGCTCAAAACGTTCTGTGGCATCGATTTCATTGGCACTTTCTTTAGACACCTCACAGGTTTGTATACCATCCTGGCCCATGGCCTACCTGTATGAGGATCTATTCTCGACTGATCCTCGACCCTCTTTCCAGTCCTTGGCTTGAGTCGCTCGAACTTTCCTGATCTTTCTTCTTTCCTTATAATTCTTGCCACGACTTCAGCGTACGGGTCTTCACCTATATTAACTAACTCTTTCCATGCAAGCTCCTTTACTTCAATCTTGGGCAATGAGTTAAACGCTTTTAGTGTTTGCCTCAAGTATTGTAGTCCATCTCTTATTTTCAAGATAAATAGCTGCAGTTCTTTGTCAAAGAACCAGCTTATAATGCCTCCTGAGAAGCTTCCAGCACCTGGAACTCTCATTTTCTTCTTCATCTTCAACTGATCTTTCTTTTCCTCTTTCTTGAACCAAAGATTTATCAAGTCAGCTCTAGATGGCTCCTTCTCGGCCTCTTCAAGTTCTTTGTCCTCGACTGAGGCTACCTTGATATAGTCAATGTCAATCACATTATGATTTTGTCCTTCATATAGCTCCGTGACCGGTTGTGAATTGATTATCACTTCATTGACATGATCGTCTTCATCATCCAACACTTCATCGTCTGATTTCCAGTCCACAACCTCCTCTGGAATAAATTCTCCTTCTTCTAACTCTTCTTCTTCATCGTCAAAATCCATAAGCTCTTCCTCTATGTCCTTCAGTGCATCAATCATGTCACTGTCCAGAACCCTCGAGGAACCTGCTTCTTTTCCAGATCCTCCTACTTCTCCTTCTGTACTCGGCTCCCCCTGAATTTGTGTAGCTTGAGCTGCAGGAAAATCTACAGACTCATTTTCTTTATTTGCACCGGGATCATTGCCTTCATCATCATTATCTCTTCGCTGCACCTCCTGATCCTTACAACTTGTATCCCCCTGAGTTTGTAGATTTATCATGAGTTGCTCAAGGAGGGACCTCATTGATCGGATCTCTGAAGACTGATCAGCAATAAAAGATTTTAACTCTGTGTTTTCGTCCCTTACATCTTCCACAATTTTCTTCAGCTCGGCATTATCTCTATCAAGATTTGCATTATGCTCGTGGAGCTCACCTACAACCTTTGTGAGGGTTAGGATTTGAACATGCTGAAAGTCAACACGTCCGTTGAGTTGCATGAACCTTTGATTTTCAGTATAAGCGGCTGAGGTAGATGGAATGGACTGAATGGGAGACGGGATGAATGGTGGTGGAATGTACGGCTCATGATGCTGAGGTGTCGGTGATGGTGGAGCTGTGGCTTGTGGTTGGGTTTGGGGAACTTCTGGCTGACTTGTAGATGCCGAAGAAGACCCTTGCATGAACCGATGACGTTTGGCACGTTGCCTCGTCACTAGCGGAGCAACTTCCTCTTCTTCAAAGTCCGAATCTTAAGATTCCCTTTCTTCTCTCCTCCTCGATCCTGCTGCTTCATTCACAATCAACCTTGATCCATAGGTTCCGATTTGAATTTCGGGATCTGCAGCCACTGATTCAGGAGCTCCAACCTCCTGCCCATCCAAATCATCTAAGTCTGATTCTGATGATGTCAAGCCTTCATCAGCCCTTTTTGGCTCATACTCCTCTACATCTCTAAATACATCATCTTCATCTTCTGGGGGACTAAGCAGCTCACCCACTAATGCTGCGGCAACGTCTTCATTTGCATGGGGACCAGATGCCCATATTTCCTCTAGTGTTTGAGCAATCTGCTCAGATTCAGGAACTGCACTTGAAGGCCCTGCTTCCTGTGCTTGGGGCTGCTCGCTCGTAGAAGGCCTTGATGCCTGAATTTGACTCACTGCTGGTCTCTGACGGCGTCTTTGAACTCTTGGCTGTTGTTGTTGTTGACGTTGTTGTTGTTGTTGTTGTTGTGGAAACTCAACGACCCCTGCCCAGTTGGCATCTTCCGGGGCGTGAAAATCCCTATCCACAATAGCACCGAACAATGGACGAGCCACAGGAACAGCCAATTTTCCTTGATGTGAGGAACAATCAGCGAAAATCCGTTTGTCCATAACATTAACACTCAGAGAGTCATTTGACGGCGGCATGTCTGGCAAGAAATGCCTAATCAGCATCATAATGAATCTAGGGTACAGCAAAAATCTTTCCCTTTCTGGAGCCGCAATCTGATGAACGAACTCAGAGAAGAACATCTGCGAAAAGCTGAACTTCCGATTATATACCAATGCAATAACTCTAGAGTGGATCTTTGACACTATGTAATCAAATCCAGCTTTCTTCGGCGCAAAACAGACCATGAAAACATGCACCAAGAATCTCCATTGCCCAATCAGGCCACTCTTCATATACGACGACTTCGCAACATCCAAACTGTATCCCATCCTCAGAAACCCAGTCTGCCTAATACTTAACGGGAAGTCAATAGGCCCATCTTCTTGTTCCTGAGATCCCAACTGCAGAACCTGACGCAACATGTCTGCAGAGAAAACTAACGGCTGTCCAGCGATTCTGGTTCTTAGAACTTTCGGGGTGACAGTGCAATCAACCTGTAAATGGTCATAAAACGGCCGTACATATGAAATAACAATTGGGGTGTTATGGTATAGAGCAAAGCTAATCCTAGATTCAGCTAGGAAATCCAACACTTGGCGATAACCCTGCGCCTCAGGGATATTATTGTCAGGATTAAGGACCATATTATGCTTTGGAACAAAAGCTCGAACCGCCATTTCTGCACAATAAACAAAACTGTTAGACTCATTAAAAATCAATAAACTTGTTTAAATTCAAATTTGTTTTATTTTGTACTTGTTTTATTTTGTACAAAATTTAACACAATTAAATTTCTACAAGTTTAATAAAATTTAAATTAAACAGTGCAAATAAATGATAGATTCGAAAATAACAGATTCGAAGTGTCCATATTCGAGTGTAATGGACAGAGTCGAAGTGTCCCTATTCGAGTCTAATGGACAGATTCGAGGATCATGGTCATCTCGAATCTAATGACAGATTCGAGAAACCCATGAACAGATTCGAAGTCCATGAACAGACTCGAAACCCCGTCGGTCCTTCTTTCACCAAAAATCCAAGATTTTAACCGTTTTGAACTTAGCAAATCACATACATTAGCTCAACTAGGTTCTAATCATTGATTTATGCTTTTAATTTGATATTTTATAGGTCCAAACTTGGTAATTTAGCAAAAACCCTATTTCGACCCACAAAACTTCAAAATTCGATGTTTTAGCCTAAAATTGTGTATAAAACTACACAAATCTTGTACAATCCGGTTGATTATACCTAGAGGTATCTGTAGAATCGAATACACAATCTTCAAACTCGACAAAATGTCGTTTAGTAGAAATCCGATAGACTCGAGAAAATAGATTCGAGATCGTCTTGACAGATTCGATAGTATAGATTCGAAAACAGATGGAGTGAATGACCTTTACTGTTAACCTATTTATACCACCAACCCTCGAGTCTAAGCATAGATTCGAATCTATTGACAGATTCGAATTACTCCTTATTCGAGTCTGTCTTAGATTCGAAACCACCAACACTTAGAAAAATTTCAAAAATTTTGAAATAATTTCAACTTTTCCAATTTTTTTCTACGGTATTGTGTAACCAGATAAACTATGCCAATTCTTTTCCCCTAAGCTCAAGATAGTTCACGCATTGTTTATTTTATCCAACTTTGAATGCACCCTCAGTAACTTTTGACCTTTTACCTAAGTAAAAATTAAACTAAACTAAAATAAAATAAAATTAAAATAAAATAAACTAAGGTAAAAATAAAATAAAATAAAATAAAATTTTGACTAAAAAATTTAATCTATACTTAAGCTAAAAAAAAAAATTTACAAGCTAAGCTAAATACTAAACAACATATTTTTGATGAGTATAGTCTAAGAGAGGTTCAATCAGATAGCGATGTCTGATACTAACTTTCAGTACTTAAACTTTCACACTTAGGAATTTTTGATCCCTTTGATTGTTTGTCGTGACATACCCATTTAGCCGATTGTTGGTATTTTACCCCGTTAAACATTCTACATTTCGGAATATCCCTTGGCCTTTTTATTTATCAGGAAATTATCTTACGTGACTCAGACATAGACATACTTTTATGATCAAGGCACACAGACAAAGATTCTAACTTGTTGGTATTTGCAAACTTTCTTTAAAAGACAAACATCGGACACAGGTCTGTATTTTCATACAACAAAGTGTCTTAGTTCGACTTAAGGTTTATTTTTAAAGTTAGCAGATAGCGGTGACAGGTCTGTACTGACGTACAACAAAGCGACATGTCTGCTAACCCGAATCTAAACAGAGACAACAGGTCTGTACTTACGTACAACAGAGTTGCATGTTTTCGACTCTCAGGTTTACATGATATTTCTATTCTTTCCATTTTCAGATGTATTTGATGTTGCCATACATCCCCAGAAAGTTTGCATACCTCATTTAGACTCAAAGTTTGTATGTCTTGTACATAAAAATTAAGACCGATTGGTCATACATCTAAGTTAGTGACACGCTTGACTTTTTCTAGAACATTTTATTAGCCTTGAGATTCCCTATATGTATTATGCCTACCAACACATCAGACTAAATAAAGTATAACACTTAGAATTTAGTTGCATTATGTGTGAAAGCCTAAATACTTAGAGTCTGTAACGACGGTGCTAATTTTCGTCACTTTGAACCTATGTATCTAAGACTTAACTCTTTTTTCTGATATTCTCTTTTTTTTTGTATTTTTGTAATTTTCTCTCTTTTTTCTTTTGTTTTTCATAAGAAAAGCAGTAAAATTAGCTAACCTACTAACTTACTAAAAATAGAAACTTTCCTAAATTAGCAGATTACTATAAAAAAGGAAATACTAAGACTCTAAAAGAAAATAAAATACTACTACTAAGGCCAAATTACTCTGGGTTGCGCATTCCATTCAGTTGAATTAAATACTCAAACCGTGACTTATCAAAGGCTTTGGTAAATAGATCTGCATTATTATCTTCTGTTGCCACTTTTACCAGTTTGATTAAGTTCTTTTCAGCACAATCACGAATAAAATGATGCCTTATGTCTATGTGCTTTGTTTTGTTGTGTTTGACTGGATTATAAGTTATAGCAATAGTAGACTGGTTATCTATCCTAATTGGAGTTTGAGTGTAAGCCAAACTGTAATCCCGCAATTGTTGTTGTATCCACAGAACCTGTGAGCAGCAACTACCAGCAGCAACATACTCGGCCTCGCACGTTGACACGGCTACCGACGTTTGTTTCTTGCATTGCCAGGACACCAGTCTCCCTCCTAGGAACTGACAACCTCCAGTCGTTGATTTGCGCGTCAAGCTGCATCCTCCGTAGTCAGAATCTGTGAACGCCTCCAACTCTAGATCTCCCTCCGCGTGATACCAAAGTCCCAGCTTCGGTTTCGACTTGAGGTATCGTAGAATCCGCTTCACAGCTTTCATATGCATCTCCTTCGGATTCACTTGAAACCTTGCACAAATACAAACAGCAAACATAATATCAGGTCTTGAAGCAGTTAAATACATAAGTGACCCAATCATGGCCCGATATAAAGTCAGATCCACATCGGTATCACTTTCAGTACCCGGCCCGAGATTGTGATTCACTTGAATCGGCGTGCTGAAATGGGCAGTCAACTTAGTTCCCTCCATCCCAAACCGTTCTAATATGTCATAGACATACTTAGTTTGATGGATAAACATCCCTTCCTTCTTTTGGTCAACTTGTAACCCTAAAAAGAAATTTAACTCTCCCATGGCACTCATCTCGAACTTAGACTTCATCACCTTCTCGAAATCTTTGCACATTTGTTCGTCTGATGATCCAAAGATGATATCATCGACGTACACTTGTACCAAGATAAAGTGATCGCCCTTCCTCTTAACAAACAAGGTACTATCTATCCTACCCCTTTCAAAACCGTTCTCTAACAGATGGTTGGATAGAGTCTCATACCATGCCCTAGGTGCCTGATGTAATCCATAAAGAGCCTTATCTAAGCGATATACTCTATCAGGATATTTTGGATCTGTAAATCCGGGCGGTTGTTCTACATACACCAACTCCTTCACTTTCCCATACAGGAAAGCACTCTTAACATCTAGTTGATATACCTTAAAGCCTTTGAAGGAGGCAAACGCTAGAAACAACCTAATGGCTTCCAGCCTTGCTACTGGTGCAAAAACCTCGTTGTAATCGATTCCCTCCTCTTGGTTGAAACCCTTTACAACTAACCTCGCCTTGTTGCGCGTGACTATACCCCGATCGTCTCTTTTGCACTTAAAAACCCATTTGGTTCTTATTGCTATTTCCCCTCGAGGTAACGGAACTAACTCCCACACTTCTAGTTTCCAAAATTGCGAAAGTTCTTCCTGCATCGCTTCAACCCAGGAGTTCTCCTTAAGTGCCATTTGCACATTTTTGGGCTCTACTTGCGATATGAAACACGAATATAGACATGTGTGATATGCCTCGGAGTCGTTTATCATCGCCAACAACACAGTTTTGTTATTTACACTACTCCGAGTCCTCATACCCTCGTTAGGATTTCCTATGATGCTTTCTATTGGATGGTTCTTGTTAATCCTAGAGGTCTCTATATCATCAACTCTTAGATTATCTCCTAAGTTGGATCCTATTTCACCTAATGGGGGAATAGGCTCAGCTTCTACATTTTCCTCCTCACGGACATTTTCCTCAGAGTTGGAACTCGATGCTTGAGTCTGATTCTCAGTGGTAGGTGCCTCTTGATCAGCAACTTCTGGAGACCCATCTACAGTCGCAGTAGGCTCGGATGTAGATTCGAACGAGGTCCTTGGAAAGATTTGGCCTTCGTCATTTAGGTGCAACGTCGCCATGTCTTTTTCGATTGTACCTGCAGTATCATCCAAAGGAATTTTAAATGACTCAAACAATTTATCATAGTCAAATAACCATTCCGGACCAGTTTGGGGTTCATGTGTATAACTTGTGACTTCAATATTATACACAATCTCCACAGTACCACTCGTTTTGTTAAAAACCCGTTTGTTTGGTGAGTTTGGCACATAACCTAGGAAATATCCTTCGTCAGCCTTTTCACCAAACTTCGGTTGATGTTTTGTTCTTAAAAGTGTGTATGGTACTCCAAACGGTTCGAATCCAGTTAAGTTAGGTGGCCGTTTATTCAAAATTTCATAGCATGTTTTGTTCAATGATTTGACTGTAAGGACTCGGTTTAAAATGTGGCACGCGGTATTCACTGCCTCCCCCCAAAATATGGTAGGAAGCTTTGAATCCGAAAGCATAGTCCTTGCAGCCTCAATCAAAGTTCTATTTTTACGTTCGGCCACCCCATTCTGTTGAGGTTCATATGGCGCACTGAATTGATGCACTATGCCCTTTGATAGGCAATATACACCAATTACAGAGTTTTTAAATTCAGTTCCATTATCACTATGAATATGTTTTACCCTAGTTCCGTATGAGTTCTCCACTTGGTCCAAGAACCCGATGAGCTTTGCAGCCGTCTCATCCTTCGTACCTAAAAAGAAAACCCAAGAAAAACGTGAGTAATCGTCGGTGATAACTAAGCAAAACCAACTACCTCCTATACTCCTTTTGTTGACAGGTCCGAAAAGATCCATATGCAACAAATCGAATGTTGAGGCGATTGAATTTTGTTTCTTGGACTTGTGTGTCTTTTTATGCTGTTTGCCCTTCATGCACGGTAGACACTTGTCCTCAAACTGAAAACTCTTCAATGGCACACCCTGCACCAATCCATTCTTCGTTATGTAATTCATCTTCCTTAGGTGCAGGTGAGCCATGCGTCTGTGCCACAGTACGGATTCCGTCTCCGAAGCTTTTGATAGTAAGCAGATCGGACCCATCGAAGTATTTGGCTTGTTCATATCGAGCATGTACAAGTCATTCTTCCTTGGCGCCCGCATCAATATCCAATCTTCAGGTATCTTGAATCCAGGCTTCAGCACTAACGCCTCAGTGTCAGTAAATAACACCGAGTTCTTCTTATCACAGATTTGAGAGACACTAATGAGATTATGAACCAGTTTATCAACGTGATAAACTTGATCCAAAGTAATCGTCCCATTAGTGACTTCTCCAGTTCCAGTGATATTTCCACCCTTGTTACCCGCGAATGATACAAATCCCCTATTACCCCCCTTGAAGTCTGTGAGAAGACTTTTTTCCCCCGTCATGTGCCTGGAGCAACCACTGTCGACGAACCACTTGTTGTTTGGACCGGTAGTTATCTCCTGCACATGAAAGAAAATAGGTTAGTTATCACGGGGAACCCAAGCCATGACTGACTTGGTAATACCATTCTCGTCCACATACGTGAACTCTTTCAAGTACCCATCTCGCCTTTCAGGTGACTTGGGCCTTTGAACTGAATTCTGTTATGGGGCCGAGTGATTTAAGTTCACTCTTTGCCTTGGTGTAGGCATTTGTTGTGGAGCTCTAGAATAATTCCTATTATATGCCATTTCTGACTGTGATCCTTGAGCTCTTACCGGTGCATACTGTCTAACTGGAGTATGTGACCTGCTAGGTGTGGTGCTCCTATAGACTTGCTGTGGTGCTGACTTAGATTGATTAGTGACACGATTTGGTGAATTTGTCCTAATCACTTCCTTTGGTCCAACCTTAACCGGAGTGTTTTTCACAACATGTTTGGGTGCGCCCTGCACAGTTTTCTCGGTAGGTTGAGAACTACTGCTGCTTGCCACACTGGGTGAGGGCTTGACAGATGTTGGATTCACTGTCTTAGGGGTAACATCGGCTTTCCTCAGTGGACAGTGAGAAGCAACATGCCCTTTCTCGTGACATCTGAAGCAAGACATCTTATCTATGGACTTTTTGGTTGTTCCCTTAGATCTAGGTGTCTCACTAGTGTCTACTTCCTTTGGTACAGCTACGATGTCTGCCTCGTCGACCTGGTCAGCCCATGAAATTTTCTGTTTTCCTGAAGGTGTTTCACTGGAGGAAGACACAAATTTCACTTTCTTGACCTTGACGGTTGAGTCAGCCACCTTAGGTGCATTTTCTACTATAGGCTGAGGTGTCGGTTCAGGTAGGTCCTCTAAGTCTACTGACTTGTCAGTTTTCTCCTGAGGCTGAGGCACATAGTTCGCATTGAACGGTGGAGGAATTTCATGAAAACCTAGACCTACTGGCTTCTTAGACTGTCTTTGGGCATCTAAGACTTTCCCTAGATTTAGGCCTGAATTCCTAAACTTTTCCAGCTTGCTATTTGCCTCTGCTACCTTAACCTTGGTTTCTGCTAGCTCTATATCCTTGTCCTTAAGACTTTTTGTCAAGGCCTCTACGTGCTCATACATAAGCTCTATTCTAACACACTGCTCACTGAGTTTGTCTTTTAGAACTACTACGTCTTGAGCATCAGCCTTAAGCTTTTCTTTTAAATCTTGCTTGATATCATTTAGGCTAGCATTTTCAATTTTTAAGTTTTCATTTTGAGCAGATATGGTTTTATGTGATTCTAAGACTAGATTTAACCTATCATTAGAAGTAGCACACAAAGCACATAATTCTTGAAATAGAGAGTAAGATAGACTAACCTTAGAGTTATCAGATTCCACGTTGGCCATCGGAGCAGCAAACTCCAGCACCGTCTGATCATTCGCCTTCTCTACCCACATTGGACTGCTGTCCCGTGTAGTCTGCTCGTCCCCATCACATCCAGTTTCAGTAACTTCAGCCATGAAGGCTCTAGCATTGGACTCAGGATGTGAACTCCAATCTTACGTACCATCTAGCTGTCGATCTGAAGTGACGTTCGATAGTAAACCAGCTAGATTGGCTTGTCCAGATGAGGAACTCGGAAGGTATCTTTGTTGGGACTGATTTTGGTATTGTCCCTGATGTTGGCTCTATCCCTGGTATGTCTCTACTTTCGGTCTCTGGCACTCCCTGGCGAAGTGTCCTAGTCCTTGACAATTATAGCATTTCACCTTGGACTTATCAAACCCGATCCCCTTGTTATTCATCTGCAAATTCCTTCCAGTTCTCTTAATGAATCTTTTAACCCTCTGGGTCACCATGGCCAGTTGCCACTTAAGATCCATTTCCTCTAAGTCATCAGGGTCGACCTGATCGTAATCTTCGTCCCATAGAGCAAGATCGTTTATCTTTCCCTGAACGCAATTTCCATAAGCGGCCACAAACGAAGCAAGTAGATTCAGATGTTCTTCCGCCGACTTTGCGCTCACTGGCATCTTCGAATAGCTCTGACTTGTCAATGCCTGTTGGACTTGAGGTTGCGGTTCTTCCGATCTTCCGAATCCTAAGAACGCGCGGTTCAAAGAGTCTTCAGACTCTGCTGGTGATGATGTCTCTCCAGAGAAAAACGCTGTAGCAGACTTCGGTTCGGCTGCTGCTGAAGATTTTGACGTCTTTCCAAAATACATTGCTGGATTCTGGACTTGCTCATAATCAGTCTCAGTCTTCAGGAGCTCGAAGTGATATGCCCTCAGCGTTCCCACTATATCATCCAGAGATTGAGTGTAGTACTTGTCTTCATTCAGCTTTATCATTGCCACGTACATAGCCCATTTGGCTGGTAGGGCATCAAGAAGCTTGTTGTTCTTGTCAGTATCGGTAAACTCAATCCCGTGGCTCTCAAGTTCTGTCAATAGATGATAGAACCGGGTGATGATGTCATCCAGTTGTTCATCCTTTAACGCCTTGAAGATTGCGAACTGTTGTTTTAACAGCTCTGTACGCTTTCTCCTAACCCGAGGATTTCCCTCACACCTCTTCTCAAGCGACTCCCAAAGTTCTTTTGATGTCCTCTGAGTCCGGAATGTGTGTAGAATATCTTGCGGTAACGCCATTCGGATTAAAGAAAAAGCTTTGTTTTCAGCTTCAAAAAGTTTCTTGTCATCCTCCTTCATCATCTGGTATGACAAGACCTTTTGACGGCCTTCAACTTCAGATACTGGTGGAATATACCCTTCATCTATGCACACCCACATGCGCATATCATTGAACCCTACGAAATCAGTAAATCGGTCCTTCCACCAGTAATAGTCCTCGACCTTCATCAGCTTAGGCGGTGCGTTCGCCTTCCCGACCTCGTGGTCCATTTCTAAGAATTTCTGAAGATTAGACATCTTTTCGAAAGAAATTGAATAGACCCTTAATTAATTTAATTCGAAACTAATGTGGATTAACTCGTTCGAATCTAGATAGATTCGAATGTAATTAGATTCCAATTTATTTGGGATTAAATTCGATTAAGTGTTTTAATTCAATTAAACTCGAAATATGTCAGATTCGAGATATCCTTAGATTCGATGGTCCTTAGATTCGAAGGTCAGCAAACTCGAAATTCAGCAGATTCGAAAAGACAGATTCGAAACAATACTAGATTCGAAACAAACTCGAAACTAAACTAGACTCGAGATCCTATTCGAATGAAGCAACAGATTCGAAACAGGTAGATTCGAAAACCTCTGAAATTGACTCGAAATGAGCGTATTTAGGTTAGACTCGAGACTAAAGTGAAACCCTAATTACCCCTATAGATTCGAGCGCCGCAAACTCGAAAAACGGCTAACACTTTGATTTTTTGACGTTTTGTAGATTAAATCACTATTTTTCTAACGAAAAATAATGATTTCGATCAAAAACGTGAAAAACCACAAAGTGTTTCCCGAATATGAATTTGCTAAGCTTGAGAATACGTTTTTGAGAGCAAAACCGTCCAACTAGCGTCAAGAAACCTAGAATCTATCTGATGAACACAAAGAACACCAAGAACACTCCGTAGGCTCTGATACCACTTGTAAGGTCTACAACTGCAAGATCTATCTAGACGCGGATTCGTGAACGAGTGTGGAATCCTCGTTAACGGTTAGACGGACAACTCTCAACTACGAAACACGGAGACTATTAGACGCTGAACGAACGACTGACGAACGATCCTACGAACTAATTCTCTCCGAAACGGACCTAAAGCTGATGATAAACTCGAGATCGCCTTAAGCTTAATTCCTCACGAATTCTGCTAAAAGTCAGATAATATCTCGAGTCTATCCCTAAT
>JAANYP010002120.1:12815-72900 GCA_020465985.1 Centrapalus pauciflorus | reverse complement strand
AGAGTAATGCTACTCATAGCCGCAGAGGGAAGCGGCATTAGGCGCTCATAATGCATGTGATCGGTTGTTCTCCAGAACATGCGATGGCTTGCATGGAGTCATATCTCCGTGCTTTTCCATCATAGCTAGAGTTTTGCACATGCTCCTCATTATATCTCTGTACTTTTAACCATAGTGTTTTGGGCAGTTGAGAGCAGAGTTTTTAGAATTTACCTCAGATGGTAGTTCAGTGGAGGAGACAGTTGATGTTTTCTGCCATTAGAGCTGATTTTTGATTCTTCCTCTGTCTGATCACTCCCCAGTCAAACACATTGTCTTCTTGGGAGACAAGTGCTAGTTGATGATGATGATGGACTGTGAAGTCCTTGGGGCGGTGTGACCTTGAGATCTACATTCTCTGGCAAAGTGCCAGCTTATGACAGTTATAGCATTCAACTTTGATTTATCAAAAGCTTGTTTGCCTTCTGTTCTGGCTTGAAAGTGGGTCCTTCCAGTTCGTTTAAAAATCTTTTGGAACGCATGGTCCAAGCATTGCAGGTTGCCACTTTAAATCGCATCTCTTCAAGATCATCTGGATGAATTTGTTCCAAGTCCTCACAGTTAGAAGCAAAAGTGCAGCATTGGCAACAAAAGCCTCATAGTGAACTCAGCAGAATTGCATCACACCTGAAAAGGAAATCACTGCTATGAGATGTTTCAGAAGACAGAAGAGCAGTATTATGATTATAAGAAACGATTTCTTTTTAGCATCAGCTCAGTTTCAAACCTCGCAAATGTTGTACAGATCATCCAAGTTCTAGCTCATCCAGAGTGTCTTTTGTCTCCTTGGGCAGCATAAACGGTCCAATTCGTCTCCAGAGTCTGAGAAACGTTCTGTTGATTCATCTTGATCCAGCGACTTTTTGCACTTTCTAATTCACTTATCAGTTTGTTTGACCTGTCAAAGATTTTGAGGTAAGGTTTTCATTCTTGCCACAGAAAAAGTTCTCATACTGCTTTTCAAAAGGATCCTTTTGATGCGCTGGTACTGGCATTACGAGCAAATCTTTTCTCTAAGCATTCCAAGAGAATGACAGTATAAAACTTTTTGAACTGATGTTGATAAGCAATTGGGAATGGCTATTTGTAAAGTGTAGAGCTTTTACTTCATTCATTCTAGCCGTCCTTTCAAGTTCAAGTTTTTGGAGGGTTTTGACTGTGTTTTTCCCGAATCATCAAGTTTCTGGATCAACTACAGGAGGAATTCAACAGCTTCCCAGATGGCATAGTCAATAAATTGGATTGCTGTTTGAATCCTGAGTTTCACATCGCAAACTCAGTGGGCTTGAGCATAGGCAATTTGAGTCCCTGCCCAGATCTACTGCTGTATTTCTGATTCCATAGAAAAGATTAGAATTTAAAGAAAGTTTTCGACTTTGAAAACAAAGAACAACCTGGCTCGGATACCACTTGTCAAGGATCGACAAATACTTAACCAAGACCTAACTGATTTGAATTTATCAGAGCATAAATATCAATATCTTGCTTGATCAAAGTTTAATTAAGAAGTTTGCGGAATAACACTTAATTATTTTAACAAAACTTTCAGAATCAATAATGAATAAAACAAAAGAAGAATCAAGACCTGTTTGGTATTGCTGAATGCAATGATGACAAATACCTCTAATCTGTTGATTAGACGAAGAACACGACTGGTCGTAGGGTTTTACACCTTAGAGGGCTTATGAAACTTAATCACAAGCAATTACAACTCAAATAGGCAGAAAACTCCTCAACAATAGAAAGACCTATTCTATGTATTTATATTGCCTCTTGATATGTTTCCTTGACGAACCATGACTTCTCTGATAGTAGATATGCTGGAATCTTTGAATATATATCTTTTCCTGAAAATCAGCACTTTCTGTTTATGAAACTGTTGAGCAGCTTGAATCATTTGACAGCATGAACAGAGCAGCTCGAGTTGATTTACTCTGGCAGCTTGAACTTTTACACTGGCAGCTCGAGTTTCTTCAACTAGCAGCATGAACTTTGGATTTACATATGAACTCTACTAACAGTTTGAGAAGTCTAACTAACAGCTTGAATCTACTTAAACTATTTCCCAACAAAAGTTTTCAAGATTCATTACCATTTTATGTCCATTTAATGTGAAATGACTAAATAAACTTGAAGATATGGATCTAGCATGTGGATTTAAGGTATTGGGCCTTATTGGGCCTAATGGGCCCTATTAGCGTTTAGAATAGTCCAAAACACGCACTATGTGAACCATCGACTTTGAAACTAAACTTAAAACATGAAAAACATTTGTTTTAATGGTATGAACCTTAAGAAACTGAATTGACATGACTCGCCTTGCTGTAAATGAAAATGACTTTGAACGGACCCTAATTGGGCTTGAATAGCCTTTAAAAAGGGCAACCATGACTTAATGACCTTGTTATGACTTGGACTACTGACTTGTGAGACCAAAATACGCCTTTGACCCGTACTTAACCTATTATGTTTATGTATGACATGATTTGCCTTGCTAGTACTATGGTTGGCCTTGTATTAAGGCCATATCTAGGTAAAACCTATGAAACCATAGTAATCTGTTAAGAACTCAAGGTTATACCTTGGTATTGATTTAAAGGAGTTCCTGTTGACTTATTCGACCAATGGTAAGAATAGGCTCACTCTAGGACATTAGGAACTAACACAGACTCGACAACAAGACGTGATAATAACCTAATCAGACAACGGGTTATATAGATCATGTTATAAACTCACATTGATATGCCA
The DNA here is from genome assembly GCA_020465985.1 of Centrapalus pauciflorus. Taxonomy (NCBI): domain Eukaryota; kingdom Viridiplantae; phylum Streptophyta; class Magnoliopsida; order Asterales; family Asteraceae; genus Centrapalus; species Centrapalus pauciflorus. The sequence goes on along the minus strand of JAANYP010002120.1, from coordinate 70,113 downwards.
GACTTAAAACTGAAGTGCAGGAACTGACCGGTCTGACAGAGTAAATTGGACGGCTTAATTCGTTAAGCACTATTTGACTAAGTTGCATTGCTCAGGACCGCTGTGAGTAACAGATTGCATTATGTACTTACATATGTTTCGATACTTATTGGTGATTGTTACTGACTTGTATGGAAACATTTGCTGCTGCTTGTTCCTTGATTACTTTATTGCATGTTAGGAACTTACTTTTGACATTGCTGAAATTGGGAATCTGATATGCCTTGGACTGCATGCTCACTTTTACATTCTATGTAATTACCAAGCATGTTTGCAGCTTACTTGTTTGTGGGTACATTTGCATCTGCATACTGCATTAACTGCTGTGACCGAATGCAAGATCTCCATTCGCAGGAGGGAATTTTGCAGATTCCTTTCCTATCTGATCGTTTCCATACACTTCCTGTAGGGCTTCGGTCTTACACATGGGAATACAGAATGGGCTGATCCCCCAAATCTTTTGCCGTCTCTGACGTGTTGCCTTGCCGACATGAGCTGATAGTATGTCATAAATGTGTGGTAACTAATGGAACACTTTAAACTCACTAAGCAATGATAGCTTACTCTGTCATGACGACTCTCTTTTCAGGAAAAGCTGATAAGGGCAAGAACATAGCAGGTAGTTCGTCCCAGGCTAAGTGAACCTGGATACTTGATGATTGCAGACTTTTGGTCCTAGATGTCGATGCCTATTTTTGACAAAAATAATTGCGGTCTCGGGTAGCTTGTTCAATCTTTCGCACTCTGATTGAAGGTTCTAGAAGCTAGATTAGACCACCATTATATCTTTACATATTTTGTATTTAAAGTATCGTAAAGTAACTTGAATCAGACATTTGGACCTGTGGTATCAGACAATAGTAATATTTATTACTTAATGAAATGCATTTATGAAACTATGACGTGTACTGTTTGTGGTAACTTGGGTGTTATAGAGGTAGATAAAGCAAAAGTTCAATTAATTTCCTCACTTCCACCCCCTACCAACGTTAAAGGAATAAGATCATTCCTAGGCCACGCTGGTTTTTATCGGCGATTCATTAAAGATTTCAGTGAGATCTCAAGACCGTTATGCAATCTTCTTTCCAAAGATATCGAGTTTAATTTTGATGATGCTTGTATGAAAGCATTTGAGAAGCTTAAATCAAAATTAACCGAAGCACCAATTCTGCATCTCCAGATTGGTCTCAACCATTTGAGATCATGTGTGATCCAAGCGATTATGCAGTTGGTGCAGTTTTAGGAAAAATATTTGAGAAAAATCAAGTGGTGATTTACTACGCAAGTAAAACCTTTAATGAGGCACAAATCAATTACACCACTATGGAAAAAGAATTATTAGCTGTAGTGTTTGCCCTAGATAAATTCAGATCCTATATTTGGGGGGCAAAAGTAATCGTGTACTCTGACCACAGTGCTTTAAGACATTTATTGGCGAAGAAGGATGCCAAACCTAGATTGATTCGGTGGATCCTTCTATTGCAAGAATTTGATTTAGAAATTATAGATAAGAAAGGCACAGAAAATGTTGTTGTTGATCATTTATCAAGGCTTCAATTAATCCCAACAAACTCAACTCATCAAATCAGGGACTCCTTCCCTGATGAACAGTTATTATCTATATCTTAAAATTCCATGGTTTGCGAATTTAGTTAATTATTTCGTAAGATCTCACAACAAAGAAAATATTTCTATGCTCAAGCAAGGCAATACATTTGGGATGAGCCTGATCTATTTAAAATAGGAGCAGATCAAATTATAAGACGATGTGTCCCGAACACGGAACACGGAGATATTCTTAAACACTGCCATGCATATGCATGCGGTGGCCATTTCAGTGCAAAGAAAACAAGCCACCGGATATTGCAGTGTGGGTTTTTCTGGCCCACAAGATTTAAGGATGCTTACGAGTTTGTTAGGGGATGCAAAAGATGCCAACAAACTGGTGGCATTGCGAAAAGAAATGAAATGCCTATGACCCCGATATTAATTGTCAAAATATTTGATGTACGGGGTATTGATTTTATGCGACCATTCCCTAAATCATTTGGATATGAGTACATCTTAGTTACAGTAGATTATGTTTCCAAATGGGTGGAAACAGAAGCTACAGGCACTAATGATAACAGGGTTGTGTGCAAATTTGTTAAAAGAAATATTTTAGCACGACACAGTATTCCAAGGGCTATTATCAGTGACGGAGGGTCACATTTTAATAATCAACACTTTCTAAACTCCTTAAACAGTATGGAGTTAACCATAGAATAGCAACGCCTTATCATCCCCAAACAAGCGGACAAGTTGAGATCTCTATTAGAGAGATCAAGAGAATCCTTGAAAAAACTGTCAGGCCTGATCGTAAAGATTGGTCTAAAAAATTAGAGGATGTTCAATGGGCATTCAGAACCGCATTTAAAACACCAATCAGTATGTCCCCATACAGATTAGTGTATGGTAAGCTTTGCCATCTCTCAGTGGAATTAGAACACCGAGCTCTATGGGCAATCAAAAACACTAATTTTAATTTACATGATGCCGATGTTGATAGGAAATTCCAATTGAATGAACTGGAAGAAATTCGTAGAGAAGCCTACGAAAGCGCTAGAATTTATAAAAAAAACTAAGTTTTTCAATGACAGAATGATTAAAAATAAAATATTTACCAAAGGAAATAAAGTTTGGTTATTTAACGCAAGACTTAGATTATTTCCTGGTAAATTAAAAAGTAATTGGACAGGTCCATTTATTGTAACGAATACCTACCCACATGGTGCGGTAGCGATACAGGACCTAAAAGGTGGTGAGCCATTTAAAGAAAACGGACATAGACTTAAATTATATGGGCCACCAATGATATGTTAGTATTTTAGATTATCAGACTACAAGATCCTAAGGTTAATTAATTAGTTTAGGAGCAGTACGTCTAGCTGAAGACGTAAAACTTAGCGCTTTCTGGGAGGCAACCCAGAGTAATTTGATTATTTGAATTTAATTGAATTTAAGTGTGTTATTTGTTTATTTGCTTATTTGTGTTACTTGTGTGTACCCAATTAAGTTGGGGAGGATTCATCCTCTTGAACTTGGTTGTGTTTAGAATTAGGATTTAAATTAAAGAATAACAACCCGCATCGGGGAAAAAAAATTTTTTAAGCACGTAACAAATTATTTTAACCCAATAAAACGAGCGTAAGTTGGGGAGAATACCCGTAAGAATTTAAAAATTAAAGAATTAGGGTTCCAAGACCAGTGCACGGCCCAGATCGCAAATCCAGAGGCCCGGGGCAGCAGGGGGGGGGGGGGGGGGGCGCAGGCCTGCGCTTGCCTTGCGGCCCGACGCGCTCAAAATCTTATAAAAAATGCAGTGATCATTCCCATAAGTCCAAAACGCTAATTCCAGTTCCAGAAGACGGCGAACTCGATTTCCTAAGCCTAAAAACATCAAAAAAAAATTCATCTTTTCTACGTCAATTCTTCGATCCAACGCTTGTTCATCGCCAAGATTATCAAGGTATACTCATTAGAATCCCTTAAACTTCATTATACATAAGTTCCATCACGTTTTATCGTGCATGCATGATTGAGTTTTTTTGGATTTATATGGTTTTTATAGAAAAGGGTTATTAATAATTTTCAAATATTCATTTAATTAATATAAAAATTATTTTTGCAAAACTTTTGTAAAAATTATGCATTGTCCCATATTTTTATCAATTATAAACTTTTGGTCGTAAAAGGTGATACTTGTATTGATTATTTTTAAAATTCATGCATTTGATAGGGTTATATTGGGCTCACGTTGTTGGTGAGACTTAGGATTAGCAATTATTATTGAAAAAGGGTGTTAAATTATCATGCATTTTTTTAATATAAAAACACCACATTTTTAATCCTTCATTTTTTGTATTCTTTTTAGATGTCAACCCAATACCATGAAAATGGTAACCGTCCTGGAACCTCCCAAAAACCTAGAATGAGAACCCATGACCCTTGGGATGTCCATTTTGAAAAACCACTTAATGTTGAGTTCCCTGAAATTCCACCAAACACGAACAATGGTAAACCCCCTAGATTTCTCATAGAGCGTAGCATAAAAGAAAGTGATTTTGACAATTTTGAAAATTTGGAGTGTTTTGAGAAGTTAGGATGGGCTAAAGCCATACAGTGGGAACTTCCATATATCCACACTAGTTTGATCCAACAGTGGTTCGCTACTGTTCGGAAAACAGAATAGGAAGAAGAACATGATTTCGAACTCACAGGATTAGTGGGAAACAAGAAAGTATAAATATCTAGGAAAATTCTTTGTGAGGAATTTGGCATAGACGCGGATATTCCAAGGCCTAGGGAGTTTTGGTCATCTTTAGATCTTCAGGGGGGGGAGCAAGGCAAATTGGTGGATGGTCTAAAAAAATGGGATGTTAGCCACGGTATTTGGAATGTCAATAGAGGAGGCGAGAGAGTATGTCCATTATAATAGAGGTGATTTATGCCCATTAGCTAAAGTGTTATGGAAGTTTGTTACACTAAATTTGCTTCCTAGAAGTCAAGACACCACTATTCTTAGAAGCCAAGAGATACTGCTAGTGCATGCGTTAATGAATGGATACCCGACCATATCTTTAGGATACATAATAATGGAAAAACTTTGGGAGATCTAGGGCAAAGGATGAATTATCCACACTGCCGTATGTTAACTGAACTATTCATTATTAGAAAAGCGGTGTCGGAACAATTGACAATTAAATACCTCAACCCAAATGAGATTTGGTTCACTAGAGTCACAATGTTATGGCTAGTTTTTGAGCGTACCGAGAGAGGCTACCAAATCCGTTGCCCAAAGACCTCTAAAGTAACCCAAATCCCATTCACTCCACCCGACGACACTAAAGGATTAAACGACAGAGAGAATGAAAGATCATGGGAAAAAGTAACACTGGAACACCTGATGAGATCTTAAATGAACATTCTGAGGGACGTCATGGGTAGCATACAAAATGCAAACAAAGAATTGGTGAGGAAATAAAGATACTAAAATCATATAAAATCAAATAATCAAAATACTCTGGGTTGCCTCCCAGAAAGCGCTATGTTTTACGTCTTCAGCCAGACGTACTGCTCCTAAACTAATTATTAAACTTTTGGATCTTGTAGTTTGATTAATTCAGAGACTAACATATTATTGGTGGTCCATTGAACATATATTTTAAGTCTATGTCTATTGAATTTAAATGGTTCACCACCTTTTGGGTCTTGTATTTCTACCGCACCATGTGAGTAAACATTAGTTACGATGTACGGACCTGTCCATTTACTTTTTAATTTACCAGGAAACAGTCCAAGACTTTCATTAAATAACCAAACTTTATTTCCCTTTGTAAATATTTTATTTTTAAGCATCCTATTATGAAAAACTTTTGTTCTCTCTTTGTAAATTCTTGCACTTTCGTAGGCTTCTCTACGAATTTCTTCCAGTTCATTTAATTGAAATTTCCTATCGACACCGGCATCATGTAAACTAAAATTAGTGTTTTTGATTGCCCATAGAGCTCGGTGTTCTAGTTCTACTGGAAGATGGAAAAGCTTACCATAAACAAGTCTATATGGGGACATACCGATTAGTGTCTTAAATGCGGTTCTATATGCCCATAGAGCATCTTCTAATTTTTGCGACCAATCCTTAGGATCAGGAATTAAAGTTTTTTCAAGGATTCTCTTGATCTTTCTATTAGAGATCTCGAATTGCCCGTTGGTTTGCGGATGATAAGGCATTGCTATTCTATGATTAACTCCATATTGCTTAAGGAGTTTAGCAAAATGTTGATTTATAAAATGTGCCCCTCCGTCACTAATGATAGCCCTTGGGATACCGTGTCGTGCAAAGATATTTCGTTTAACAAATTTACACAGAACTCGGTTATCATTAGTTCATGTAGCTTCTGCTTCCACCTATTTGGAAACATAATCTACTGCAACTAAGATATATTCATATCCAAATGATTTAGGGAAGGGTCCCATAAAATCAATACCCCATACATCAAATATTTCAACAATTAATATCGGCGTCATGGGCATTTCATCCCTTTTTCCGATGTCGCCGGTTTGCTGGCATCTTGTGCATCCTTTTACGAATTTATAGGCATCCTTAATTAACGTGGGCCAGAAAAACCCACACTGCAATATTCGGTGACCAGCTTTCTTAGCGCTAAAATGGCCACCGCATGTATATGCGTGATAGTGTTTAAGAATATCTTCGTGTTCTGAATTAGGGACACAACATCTTATGATTTGATTTGCTCTTATTTTAAATAAATCAGGCTCATCCCAAATGTATTGCCTTGCTTGAGAATAGAAATATTTTCTCTGTTGTGATTTCCAGTGCTCTCCAGTGCTCTGGCAATCAACCTGATATGAAATAATTAACTAAATTCGCAAACTAGGGAATTTTGGATATAGATAATAATTGTTCATCAGGGAAGGAGTCCCTGATTTGATCAATTGAGTTTGTTAGGATTATATGAAGCCTTGATAAATGATTGGCAACAACAATTTTTTTGCCTTTTTTTATCCTTAATTTCTAAGTCAAATTCTTGCAATAGAAGGATACACAGAATCAATCGTGGCTTGACATCCTTCTTTGCCAATAGATGACTTAAAGCACTGTGGTCTGAATACACAATTACTTTGCCCCCCCAAATATATGATCTGGATTTATCTAGGGCAAACACTACGGCTAATAATTCTTTTTCCGTAGTGGTGTAATTGATTTGTGCCTCACTAAAGGTTTTACTTGCATAGTAAATAACCACTGGCTTTTTCTCAAATATATGACCTACTACAGCACCAACTGCATAATCACTAGCATGACACATGATCTCAAATGGTTGAGACCAATCCGGAGATTGCAGAATTGCCACTTATATTAATTTTGATTTAAGCTTCTCAAATGCTTTCATACATGCGTCATAAAAACTAAACTCGACATCTTTGATAGAAGATTACATAACGGCCTTGAGATTTCAATTAAGTCCTTAATGAATCGCCAACAAAAACCAGCGTGGCCTAGAAATGATCTTATTCCTTTAACGTTGGTGGGGGTGGAAGTGAAGAAAATTAATTGAACCTTTGCTTTGTCTACTTTCCTGGCTCTTTTAGACACAATGTGACCTAGGACTACCCCTTCTTTTACCATAAAGTGGCTTTTCTTCCAACTTAGCACTAAGTTTGTTTCAGTGCATCTTTTTAGGACTTTCTCTAAATGTCCTAGACAATCTTCAAATGTTTTGTCAAATATGAAGAAATCGTCCATAAATATCGCTAGAGATCCACCCACCATATCTGAAAATATAGCCGTCATACAACGTTGGAATGTGGCTGGTGCATTAGATAGTCCAAACGGCATCCTTCGGTATGCAAAGGTGCCATATGGACAAGTAATGTGGTTTTCTCTTGTTCCTCAGGATGGATTGGAATCTGCTTGTAACCAGAATATCCATCAAGGAAACACTAAAACTTTTGTCCTACTAACTTTTCCACTATTTGATCTATAAATGGTAGTGGAAAATGATCCTCAGAAGTAGCAGCATTGAGTTTTCTGTAATCAATACATACTCGCCACCCAGTTACATGGCGACTAGTAATCTTTTCTCCTTTTTTGGTGTCAATCACTGTAAATCCTGACTTCTTGGGTACAGTTTGGGTTGGACTTACACACTTGCTATCGGATATGGGATATATAGTCCCAACGTCCAACCATTTCAATACTTCCTTTTTAACTACTTCTTTGAAATTAGGATTCAATCTCCTTTTTGCATCCCATGCTGGTTTAGCTTCTGGATTAGTAATAATTTGGTGCATACACAAAGTGGGACTGATTCCTTTTAAATCAACTGTAGTCCATCCTACTGCTTCTTTATATTTTACTAATACTTGCAGTAGAGCTGTTTCTTGCGCTTCAGTTAGATCTGATGAAATTATGACAGGCAAAGTGTCATTCTGACCTAGAAAAGCGTATTTTAAATGAGCGGGCAACTCCTTCAATTCTAGAATAGGTGGTTGTTGTATTGAAGGTTTGGCTGACTGTGGTAAATCAGTAGGTAATTATTGAGTCCTATGGGTCCACGGTGGTTGTTTCGATTCTAATATGGATTTCATGACTACCTCTAACTTATCACACTTAGTAGAATTCAATTTGGCTAATTCATTCTTAGCAAAGAATAACTCAGTAGTATCTTTGGTGTTGATTAACGAACTATGCTGCAGCGCAAGTTCATCCACTATATCTATAAGATAACACTCTGAATCAATTGCAGCGACATTTGAAGAATTAAACACATTCAATCTCAATTTTCGATTACCAAAGGCAATATCCACTGCTCCTGTCCTACAATTAATTTGCGCATTAGTCGTGGCTAAGAAAGGACTGCCTAGGATAATAGCCTGTTGATTATCACCAATTGAACTTTCGGTATCCAATACTAGGAAATCAACTGGGTAGTAAAAGTCTTCAACTTTTACTAAGATATCTGATAAAATAGCTCTTGGGCACTTGGTTGACCGATATGCCAGTTGTAAGACAATATCAGTTGTCTGTAACTGGCCTAGATCATGTTTGTCGAACAAGTTTCCAGGTAAAATATTAACACTCGCTCCAAGATCAAGCAGTGCCTTTTTAATCCGCGCCTTCCCAATTGTCACGAGAATCAATGGTGATCCAGGATCTTTCAGCTTAGGAGGTAGAGAACTAGAAACTACTGCACTTAACTGTTCAGTTAAATTGCTCTGCTTAGGGAACGAGACCTTATACTTTCTGTTTTGTGTGCAGAGATCTTTTAAGAATTTGGCATAAGAGGGAACCTGCTAAATAGCCTTGATCAAAGGAATATTAATCTTAGCTTGATTGAACAAGTCCCACAGATCCTTTGGTTGTGGGCCTCTTTTACCATAAGGAGAACATTTTGGATTTTCTAGAGCAGCAGGATAAGGAGGAGGATCTGAAGTGTTTTGACTCTTAACCGCCTCCCCAACTTTGGGAGTTGGGATATATGCTCTAATTGGTTCCTTGAAAGAAACCTTCTTGGGAATCTCCTTCTTTGCATCTTCTTTCTCCTCATACATGACTTTAGTGTCGGTATGTTTTTCTGACTCTTGCTCTTTAGGCATCTCAATATTATTATCTACATCTATAACACTTTTCAATGTGGTTATCTTAGAGACTTCATTTATCTCATGTTCTTTTATCCTTATTATGATGAGCATGTGAAGGATTAGGAATAGTATTGCTAGGAAGCTTTCCCTCTTCACGTGTAGTAAGCGACTCAGCTATCTGACCCATTTGGCAACTCAACATCTCCATTGTCTTAGTACTGATAGATGACTGTTGGTTCATGAATTCAGCGAATTCTGAGAATTGCGAAGAAGTCATATTCGTTTCCACTTGGAATTGTTGTTGATCACGTTGATTTGACATATATATTGCTCATCCTTAGCTGTAGAGGTAGAACCATATTGATATTCTCTTTTTTGTGGTTCATATCTAGGTTTAGATTGATGATCGGTAGGGTGATCATTCTTCCATCGGAAGTTAGGATGACTTCTCCACCCTGGATTATAGTTTTCCGAGAATGGATTATCCCTCTCCCTATGAGCTCTAAAACTGTAAACTTCATTAACGAATTCCTCAGTGGATTGCACTGAGGACATGCTTCGGAATGATGAGATGGATCACCGCACGTGACGCAGTTAATTGATCCATTAGAGTTTGAAAGACCCTTCATCAATTGATCCATTTTCTTGCCTGATTCAGAAATTTCACTTTTAACCTCACGTTTCCAGACATTATCTATGCCCATAACTTGAACTCCTATGTTGTTTTTAGAACCAGCTTGAACCTTAAGACCTTTACCGAGTTGGTTTAGCAAATCCCAAGCCTCATCGTCTGCTTTAGCTAAAAATGTGCCTCCTGTGGTAGCAATAATCATATTACGACTCTCTTGACTCACACCATCAAAAAATGTTTTAATAAGCATCCATTTGGGTACTTCATGGTGTGGACATGCTCTTAATACCTCATTCATACGATCAAAAGCTTCGTAGAATTGTTCACCGGACTTTTGTTTAAATCCGACATTTTCTTTCTTTGCTCGGTTGTTTTACTAATGGGATAATATTCATTAAGGAATTCTCTTTTCGTTTGATCCCATGTCGTAATGCTATTGGTCGGTAAGGATACGAACAAAGTTTTTTGCCTTCTCTTTAAATGAGAAAGGAAATAATCAAAGTTTTAAACTTTCGGTCGTAAAACCTCCAACATGGTTAGCCTTTCAAATAGCTGTGAACTCAGCTAGATATTCGTAGGGTTCCTCACTTGGCATCCCTCAGAAGATTGGAAGAATTTGAAATAATTGAGGACGAACTTCGGGTTCATTCTCGTTTTCTTGGTAACGAATCGGAGACGGGTCGGGCACATGACCTGGGCGGTATATGACTCAACTGTACGTCTTGCCTACCCACCCATCCTAGCAGCTACACACTCGGGTTCTTCTAGTTCACGATTTCGCGGCGAAATCGGAGGATCTTCTAAACTAGGAATTTCTAAATTGGGAATTTCTTCCTCTTGTTCGTTTGAATTCTCCGTGATTAATTGTTGTTTTTGAATCCTGACAGTCTTTCGGTTAGATTAGCTACTTTTTCGATTTCGGGTTCGAGTTGTAGCGGCAATCCTCTAGCCGATCGACGTGTGTGCATAAACTATTAAAAACTTTTAAATTAAATTATCTAATTAAACTAATTATATTTTTGGTGGTAAAGTAGAGGACTATAATTACCTTTTTGAATTTTTTAATTAATTAATTTTTTTGTGACTTTTAATAATAGGAAATTAAAGACTAAAAATAACCGACGGGCCGTCGTTGTGAGCCGCAGAAATAATCTTTATATCTACTATTTAGCTCAGAGAAGTAAGGGTCGAATCCACAGGGAGTGCGTATGTAATTAGGGTTAATCTGCTAGCTTTGAAAGTTTTAATGAAAGTACTTTAAATTGTTAATCGATTGAATTGGATGATTTGTTTGGACTTATGACTTACGACTAATTTGTGACTTAAATTAACGGCAAATAAGTAACGCAATAAATTAACAATCAAATGAAAGATAACCATTCACGGAATCACCACGGCAAAAGTATAACCCAATCGAATTTCATGCAACAATCACATAGACATAATTAGTTGTGCGGTTAAATTACTCATACATGTTTTAACTAATAACTCTCGGCATAACGCATGTAATATTCATTACTTGTCTTAATCCCTAAGCTAATTATAACGGACTCGGCACAAATAATAATACCACTATGAACTATCTTGCTTTTACCAATCAAAACATACAACCATAATCATAACCGAATGCTTATCATTTGAATACACATGGAGTATTTAAATCAACGTAAATACATAAACACATATAGAAATTCAATTAAAGTAACACTTAGCTGTAGATCCTCCGCAAACGGCTAAGGTGATTAACCGCTCATCGTACGCTCTTCAATGGTGTTGATCGGAGGCATCTAATAAGATTGCGAACCACCGTCTTCGTACTTGTATTGTGAATCCAGTCCGGTAGGGCTTCACCAATTCTTTTGACACGTTTGGGACCCCCTCAAATGGCTGACATGGACCTCTATTTATCGAGGAAGTGGATTTAGGGTTTCTGAGGCTGAAAACGTGTATTTGCGCCGACCCAGCGTAGGACAGGCATAGGCCTGCCCACCCCCCCCCCCCCCCCGCGCCTGGGGTACGGCCAGGGGTACGCTGGGCTGCACTGGAAATGCTCTGGATCTCTCAATCTTTCTGTTTTGCAGTGCAGGGTGGCGCAGGCCTGCGCCCCCTCCGGCTCGGGCCGCACAGAATTTTCTTGAGCTGCTTCCTTTTGACCTCTTGAACCTGAAACATAAATTTGGAGTAATAATATGGATATTACGATGTATCGGTGATTAAAATGAAAATAAAATGACTCCGAAACACATAAAGTTATAGCCTTATCAGCCATCAAGAAGAAGGCATTTGATAAAACTAAGGCTTAGTGCTTTAAATGTGGCAAAGCATGCCATATAGATGTTGACTATGTGTCTAAAGTTGTTGGCTATTCCTAAAAACCATACAAGACAAACAAAGAAGATGGCTTCATGGTTAAGTACCTAATGGCCATGGCATAGCTGAAAAGGTTAGGGGACTCTGCGGCTTCTAAGAAGCAGAAGAGACTTATAGCCAAAACATGTGACTGGGAGGAGTCTGATTCATCATCTGAGAATGAAGACAACAACTGTCTGATGGCCAATACTGATGCCCCATCAACAAGCAATTTCAAACAACACGTGGCTGAAGCTGAAGCTCTCAACACCTTAGAGAACTGGAATCCCACCATGACGTAGAAGGTTAAACAACCAAGCCAGGTTTGGTGCTTGGGCAGCGGCTGCTCAAGTCAAATGGCAGGTTGCAAAGATTTGCTGAGTGATCTCTAGCCTGAAAAAGGCCCAAAGGTCACATTTGGTGACAATGTTCAGGGATCCACAGAAGGATATGGAACCCTTCAAGCTGGTGCTGAAATATTCAACATAGTAGCCTATGTGTCTGGGCTAAAACATAACCTAGTTAGCATTAGTCAACTTTGAGATGCTGGCTACAAGGTTAAGTTTGATGAGCACCTGGGATACATACTAGATCCCCAATACAAAGTTGTGTTATGTGCACATAGGAAGAAAGGTTTATATGTTGTAGATATGAACTCTGCTGATCCAACAACTGAAACCTGTTTCATCTCAAGGTGAAATGCAGACCTCAACTAGTTATGGCACAAAAGGCTATTACAGTTGAACTTCAAGAATATCAACAAACTCTGTAAGAAAGAGTTGGTAACAGGTTTGCCTTCCATAACTTATGTTAAGGATAAACTCTTGCACTGCTTGTGAGAAGGGTAAGAAAAGAAAAATATCTTTTAAATCCAAACATGATTCCTCTTTTAAAACACCTCTCTTCTTAATCCATATGGACTTGTTTGGACATGTCAGTGTCCCAATTCTAGGAGGTAGAAGATACAATCTAGTAATGGTTGATGAATTCTCCAGGTTTACATGGGTGATATTCCTAAAGACCAAAGGAGAGGCTGCCAGAGAGATTATTCGATTTATCAAGAAAATGGAAGTTTTGAACTCTGTCCAAGTCAAGCAGCTTAGAAGTGATCATGGTACTGAATTCAAAAACAGTACTATTGAAGACTTCTGTGAGGAAAGAGTGATCTCACAAAACTTTTCAGCTATAAGGACTCCACAACAAATTTGAGTTGCAGAAAGGAGGAATAGAACCCATGTTGAAGCTGCTAGAACCAATTTGTGTGCATAAGGTTTGCCTTCATCATTTTGGGCTAAAGCTGTCAACACTGCCTGCTTCACTCAAAACAGATCCTTAGTGGCAAAAATGTTCAATAAGACTCCATATGTACTAATCAAAGGGAGAACGCCAAATATAAGTTATTTCCATGTGTTTGGATGTCCCTGTTTCATCCTAAATCAAAGAGACCAAATGGCCAAATTTGAACCGAAAGCTGATGAAGGTGTATTTGTTGGATACTCAAGTGTTTCTAAGGCCTACAGAGTATACAACTACAAAAGGAAGATGATAGATGAATCTATCAATGTCACCTTTGAAGAGTTTAAGAATGCTTATACCAAAGCTGTTCCGGAATCAGTTTCAGGAGAGTTCAGCTTTGATGTTCTTATGCATTCCATTGATGAGCAAAAGGACTCAAAAGCTTCAACATCACCCAAAGTGGAACCTGTTAACAACAATGGACATGATGAAGAATATGTTGGTACACCCTGTGTGAATAAGTGTACTGATATAGTTAATGCAACATGTCCAAAACCAATCAATGCTAATTTCCTGGATCCTCTGCTAATGTGTTCAACAATAATAATTCATTTTCAATGGGTGAACAGGCTCAAGACATCAGTGTGTCTTAATCTTGAAAGTTGTTCTGCAGGACCTGATGAAAATGAAACTGTGTAGAATCTTCATTAAAACATGATCCTAAGTGGATCGGGTGTCACCCCAATGATCAAATAATTGGTGACATTAACAAAGGAGTACAAACAAGATGGGACAACTTAGGAAACTTCTGTAAGTTTTCTAGTTTTGTGTCCCTAATGGAGCCAAAGAAAGTAAATGATGCACTTGAAGATGCCAACTGGATCACTGCCATGCAAGAAGAGCTGAAAAGTATTGAAGCTGGTCACTGTTCCTAAAGGTAAAACAATAAATGGCACTAAGTGTGTTTTTAGGAATAAAATGGATGAGAAAGGTCATGTTATTAGATATAAGGGAAGACTGGTTGCTTAATGCTGTAGGCAAGAAGAAGGCATAAACTATGATGAAACATTTGCTCTAGTGGCCAGGTTAGAGGCAATTCGTTTGTTTCTAGCCTATGCTGCCCATATGAGCATGAAGGTTTTTCCAATGGATGTAAAGAGTGCAATTTTGAATGGTAAGATGCAAGAAGAGGTATACGTCAAGCAGCCTCCAGGTTTTGAAAGTGAACAGCATCCAGGTTTTGTCTATAAGTTGGACAAAGCTCTCTCTGGTCAGAAACAAGCCCCTAGAGCCTGGTATTACACTCTTACTGGATTTCCTTATGAGCAATGGCTATTCCAGAGGTAAAGTGGATACTACATTGTTCATAAAGAAGGTGAAATATGATATTATGCTTGTTCAAATATATGTGGATGACATAATATTTGGATCTACTAGTGAACAGTTATGCAAGAATTTTTCAATGCTCATGAAATCTAAATATAAAATGAGCATGATGGGTGAACTTACTTTCTTTCTAGGATTACAGGTTAAACAAACCTCAAATGGAATTTTCATAAATTAAAGAATGTATACATTAGATCTTCTTAAAAAAGGTCAATTTGATGAATGTTCTCCCATCAAAACCCCAATGGCAACCAATGTAAAGTTGGATGCTGATGCCTGTGGCAAAGCTGTTTCTGTAACAGCTTACAGAGGCATGATTGGGAGCTTGTTATATTTAACTGCTAGTAGACTAGATATTATGTTTGCTACCGGTTTGTGTGCTAGGTTTCAATCTGATCCAAAAGAATCACATCTAGCTGCTGTCAAAACAATCTTCAGATACCTAAAGGGTACACCAGGTTTGGGTCTTTGGTATCCGTAGGACTCCAGCCTTGAGCTAATTGGTTATTCAGATTCTGATTTTGTACGTTGCGGGCTAGACAGAAAAGGCACAACAGGTGGATGTCAACTCCTTGGTGGTAAGTTGATCATTCGCTGCATCAAGAAGCAGAATTCGGTTTCTACTTCTACTACTGAAGCTGAGTACATTGCTGTTGGAAGCCGCTGTAGGCAGATTCTATGGATGCAACATCAACTTGAGGATTATGGTTTCGTATATAGGAAAACTCGTATTCTGTGTGACATGAAAAGTGCCATAGCTATCTCCAACAATCTAGTTTTCCACTCTAGAACAAAGCATATTGAGGTCAGACATCATCACTGCATAAGGGATCACATCCAAAAGGGTAATGTGGAGTTAAGTTTTATTACCACAGAAGAACAGCTTGCAGACATTTTCACCAATCCTCTTGATGAAAGCAGGTTTAATTACTTTGTAAGCAAGCTGGGTATGTTAAATAAAATGGACAAAGTGTCATTGATGTTCAAAAGTCACTCGTTCAAATCTATGAAAATTTTGCATGATAGCTTGGACAAAACATGTTTTACTTGTTCAATACTTAGCCAGTTTTTGAAAATTATGGACAACTTGGACATATAACAGGCTTGGCAAAATAAGTTTTAATCTCAAACCTATTCTGTTGTACAAACTTTCACCCTGCTCACTCTGTTAATCTTTCAAACAAGGAAATGCCTTGTAACGTGTTTAGGTATTGAACAGGTTTCATAATGAAACCTGTTCTCATAAAGTCGCACAGGTTTCATGAACAGCTTACATAATGATTAGTGTTCGATGAAACCTGTTCATCACAGGTTTTGAACAAAAACGTAGATCATCAGTTTTTAATTACCTTTCTTCACATTTAAATAACTTAAATTAAGTATTTATTTAATTTAATTACCTGCGGATAACGTGTGTTACATGTGTTAGTGGTCAAAAAGGTCAAGTTGGTCTGACAAACGTGCTAACGTGGTAAACCCTTCCGTTTTCCATTAGTAACATTTCAAATGAACCGCCCAAACCTTTCTCTCTCCTACTCACTCACATTCAAATCCTATAAATACCCGACTCACTGTTTCATCATCTTCTTCTTCATTACTGCTTCCATAACTCTATAATAAACCCTAAAAGACATAGTGTCATGACTTGTGCATTTACTCTACTCTCACAAATGGCGTACAAAAACAATCCCTTTCAACCTGTGTTCGTTGGTGATGATGTTGAGAAACACCCCTCTGTCAACACCATGCTCACAATCGAACCCACCAACTACATTGCCAACCTAACCGTTCCAACACTACAACAAAATGAACCTAAAGCAACATGGGAAAAGTGTTGTGTTAGGCCTTAAAAGTGTTGCTATAGGCCTAAAGCGACACTTTATGTAGTGCCACCTTAGCCAACGTCGTCTTCGGTCTAAAGCGACACTTGCACTAGATAATGCAACACTTTTAAAAAGTGTTGCCATTATTTTATAAATGCAACACTTTTTATATTCTAAAGCATCACTTTTTAATGTGTTGCCATTATTTTATAAATGCAACACCTTTTAAATGCAACACTTTTTATACTCTAAAGCAACACTTTTAATTTATTGTTACCAACTTATAGCAACACTTTACTTATCAAATGCAAGACTTATCAAATGTTGTCATTATGTAAATGCAACATCATTATCAATCTATTACAACACTTTATTATTGTTTTAAATTACATAAATG
Source organism: Centrapalus pauciflorus (assembly GCA_020465985.1). Classification (NCBI taxonomy): domain Eukaryota; kingdom Viridiplantae; phylum Streptophyta; class Magnoliopsida; order Asterales; family Asteraceae; genus Centrapalus; species Centrapalus pauciflorus. Next base: position 53,108 of record JAANYP010002120.1, on the reverse strand, counting down.
CAAAATTTTCTAGACAAAAGGAACACATTCATTATTTTTTAAATTTAATGCAGATACAAATATTTATTTAATTGCTTCGTAATAGTTTTTCTACTTACAATTCAAGTTAGCAAAAATAATATCATTTCATAACTTATCGATCCAAGAGTATTTCAAGTATATAAACATCAACAACCAAAATAAGGATCATCAAATGTATAAGCGATAAAACAAAAAAGTAAATTACAATATTTTGGAATGCATATTCAATTCCTCTTCTTGTGAAAACTTTCATACGAAACTGATGCTTATCATGCACAACTCTCCTTCTGTCGATCACTTCACATATGTCAAAAGAAAGTAACTAACCTGCAACATATGAAAACACGTACAACATATGCCATATCGTTAGTGTGTTTTCTAAATTATAAATGATAACAAAAACATTATGAAGCAGTATTACAGTGCAGTAAAAACAGTAAAAATAAACAGTGCAGTAAAAAACAGTTTAAAAACAGCAAAAAACAATTGAAACACGTTTTGGTGTCCTTAACCACTTAACAAGCTGCTGCCACTTATATATCTTTTTGGAAACAAAAAGCAGGAAAAGGGGATCAATGGAGTAATTATAATACTGAATGGAACATAGACACACATAAATAATGGCTGTTATCTTTCTGCTACAAATCGCCCTATAGCAGCCCATATACATGTGTGTATATGTATAATAGATCAACACCAAACCAAGGAGTATTGAAGGTTTGATTTAGTAATAATGCACATAAACACACTCATAATGCTGCTGATTGTTGCTGTCATTAAACAGTGTACCCAGCAGCCTCAATCAATATCTATATACGTTCGTATTCAGATGAAAACATAACGATTAAGGTGTCAAGGGAGAGGTCAGTCACGGAGTCTAGCGAGGCCTAAGTCACGGAACCGTGCTGTTGTCCACTCAGTCGTCACCTCACTTCATAGCAGTAAGTCCTAGGTTTAGAGCAAGGTTTAATGTCATTTTTAATGGATAAAAGTGTGTTGAATCATTAGGAAATGTTTTAGGAATTTATATGCAAGTTTATGATAATATGTATGAGTCAAGGCTTAAATGATGGAATTGCAGCATCCAAACCATCCATAACAACAGCTGCATATTGGTCCTGCTCAAACAACACCAATTGTGCTCAAGTGTATGAATTTCTAACCCCATGATAAACCCCTTAGACCTGAATCTCGGACCCCATGTGCAGCCCATTCACAACCTCGCTAGTTCGTGTCCTAAACACCGCTAAATGTGTTGTTGTCAAGTCTGTCCTTCTTCTTCCTTTAGCAGAAGCAATTTACATGCATATTCAGCACACAAAACAGAGGAAACAGGGGGTCAATAGCAAAGTAATGTTACGAATTAAAAACACACATCCATGAACACCTGATGCATACCATATTAATTGCTCAATTTTCCAGCAACACTAAGCCCTAAACTCTTTAATTATACTGCTGAACTTTGTCCAGTTTTTGCTTAAATACACAGCCCAAGTCTCGGGGTCCCAATCCACTGCCCACACAACATTCAAGCTCAGTACATGCAGGTTTACATGATCAATTTTTAGCTAAACCAGGTCCTAAACTCTCTACAAAGTTGCTGTCCATTTAGTCCTCACACTCTGAGACAGGTAAGTCTCGGAGTTTTCATGTTCAACACAACAAAAACATCACACAGCGACTTCATCATCTATATATGTAAGTGCAGGTGCATCCCAAAACAAGGGAGAAAAGAGGATAATTGGCGAAATAACACTAATTTGTTTCGTACCTGTTATTATATATAGTAGATAACTCATGCGAAAAATCGTTGAAAATTAGGAGGAAGTTTTTGCAGGAGCTTTTGAAGTGCGCGTCTTCGACTATTTTTTTCTCTTTGACTATCAAGGTCTTTACGCATAGCTTCTATTTCTGCCTTTTTCCTTTCATGATCCTCATCAAACTTTCTTCGCATTTCTACCAACTCATTTTTTTCAGCTTCTACATTAGCTTTGAGTGATTCCTCGATATCTCTCGAAACCATATATGATGACTCCCCACCATTTGCTTTCTTTATCAACTTATTAGTAACACCTCTTCCATAAAGTCTATACCATCCATCATTTTCCTTACTCATGATATTAATAAACGGATCAATCGAAGAATCACCATCTTCTAGTGGCTTGTAGTTTTTCATGCGCTCCTTCAAGATCATTCAAACAAAAAAATTTAACCAAAACTTACAAGTAATGATATTATTGATGCTAAATATATAGTTATATTATCTTATAATTTTGTTTGATGTATCCTCATATGAATCAACATATGCTTTTCCTTCTTCCCTTCTTCGTGTGCGCTCAAACATTTGGGTCAATGAAGGTGGTTCATTATTTGGGTCTTCATGTTTCTACAATTATATAAAAATATATCAACTGTAACCTGTCAAGCGGAAATGACATGAAAAACTCGCTATTACAACAAAACTAAATTACCATTTCCTCACGGATCCTAGCAAAACTTTTTGGACCAGCCGTGTGCATATTCTTTTGAGACATACGTATATCCCTTGCAAGCAAACACCGCTCTGAAAACACATGCATATGTTAGTGAAAACATAAAACTTATATCATCAAGGAACATGAAATAATTTTACACAAACATATGTAGTAAATAATTTATATATCTAGACAGTTACAATCACTTATTTCTTATTCCATAATGTTACAACGTCGCTTTGTTATCTTTAGCATTGTAAAAGTGTTTTTTCTTGACTCTACACTTGTAACCCCTCCAACAAGCTCCAATAGACTTTAGCACCCAAGATTTTGCACCATTAGGGACATTGTATTTTTCCTTTAAAAAACATAGCAATGTCGTAAGGAGACCATGATGCATATTCAACAATAAAACAGGAATAAAACACTTAAAACCATAACAATACATACTCCCAGATCTTCTCCTTGTGTGGCACTTTATGCCATGATTTATAGATTAGTGGTGGGTAATTGTAATTACGAGCTAAAGTACCCAAAAACCATGAGAATTGCCCCACTATATCCTTCTCCTTCGTTGCAGGTCCAATTGGTTGTCCGAACTTATTGCATATGATGACCTCACGTGCATTCGATTCACGCGTATGTATGCCATGCATCATTGTTTGTCCTCTTTTCTTAGTAATAAAAATCGCTAAATTCCGAAAGTATATATATGATTAGAATTACATTGTTTGACTGATTTTATATATATGCTAAATTAATCGGAAATTACCTGCTTCTTTTTCTGATTCGAAGCCTTCAAGTTGTTCTTGAACAGCTTCATCATCCTAATTTCTAAATCATCCTCAATATCATCACCTTCTTTCCCGTTGTGTATGTTATCCAAAATCATCTACTCTATGTCTACTGCATTCTCATCACCTTTTTCTCTATGAGCTTCCTTCACACCTGTAATTCTCAAAAAAGTCTGAAACTAGGTTCTACCACTGCTGCATTTTTTGTAAATAAAATAATTTTTTCGAGATATGGTTGGTTCTAGTTCTAGTTCTGGGTTGGTTCATATTGTGATTTCACAACGAAGAGCTTATGGTTTAGTGTACTAGGGTTTTTGTTGTAGGTAGATCCGGGACACTGTTGGTCAGGAGCGATTCAGGACAATCACAACTGGTAAGTTTGTAGCAGAAGAATCTTTATTCTTTTATTGACGTTTAACTAGATGAGACATCATCAACTTAAAGCTAGATGTTTTAAGCATGTGTAATTATTTATTGTTTAATGGGGAAGTTGGATGGGAGGTGTTCTAAATTTCAAGAACTCTGTTTTTTGACGAATAACATATATTTGAGTGTTAGATTAGGAACAATTAAATGATTTGCGGACATTATTTGTTCATCTAATTACTAATGTTCAACCTTAATTACCAATTGCAAACAACTTGTGTGCATTTGTGTGTGTTGTGTTCAACAAATAGAAACATCTAATGATCTTGATTTTGTGTGTGTGTGTGCTGCTGTAAAGTGATGGAAGACAAAGAAAAAAATAGTGTAGTGTGTGCGTGTGTTATGCATGTGGTAGGTGTCATCCGAGATACATTTATTTGAGTATCTCGGTTGTATGTATCAGCAAAGCATCCCACTTCCATTTATTATTTAACTAAGTGATTTAATGTGGTGTGTGTATTGCACTAAGTTGTAAGTAAAAAGGAAGATCCGAGATTCACCAAATGGTATATGTCGAATGTATTGACAAGCAAAGCAGCAGAAACATTTCTCCAAATTATGCATCTAAATTGTGTGGTTTTGTGGTAAAGGAACCGAGATTCACCAAGGGGTGAATCTCGGATGGGTGTGCTTTGAATCAAAACAGAATTATATCAACAACAGTCCAATCCTTTTCTTTTTAAACAAATTTTGGATGTGTGTGTGGGACAACAACGTATCTCGGATGTACAAGCACAATATAGCAGCCCCTTTTCACTTTTAATTCATAACATAAGTGTGTGATGTTAGCATGAAATAACCGAGATTCATCCTTTGATGAATCTCGGATGTGAGTTGTTCGTGACAGGAACAGTTACAACAACATATATATAAATTCAAATCTCAGAGCTTTTGATCACAAAGCAGCAGCCAATATCTATTCCTTTAAGAATATAATTAATGTATTTAGGATGGTGATGCCATTTTGTTCCATATATGATCCATCCATTCCTATCAACATGAAAAATAAATTATTATAAAAAGTTAATTTAAAGTGGAAATTTATTATTGTTGAGAATGACAAGATATACCTTGAAATCTACTATCATCCTCGTCGTCATCGACAAGAAATAAATTTTTTCTTGCCATAGAGTCAACCTTCAATAAATTTGGTTTGGCTACGTTCCTATCCATTTGTGACCCTTTTTATAAACAAGTAATCAGAAAAAGAACACAAGATGTTGATTACATAGTTGCTACTTAAAAAAAAGCCTCTATTTTAATCAGAAGAGCTAAAACTGAAATAGAAGAGCTGAACAGAAGCAAGTAATGGGAAACATTGGGTTCAGTCTATTTGATTTTGATCAGATTGTGATTTTGATTAGAAGAGGTGAATAGAAATGGAAACATAAACAAACATATAATTCTATCAACTGTAAAGAAAACAAGAACTCAAATATTGTTTCTTTCTAATGTTGTTCTCTAAATTTTGTTTCATAGACATCATAGATTCAGGCAAAATTATATAGAGAAGACATGAACGTAGATATATGTACCTTGAGTCCTCAATTGATCACATCGAGTCTCATCATATCCATTCGCATCTTGTTCCATATATGATCCATCCATGCCTATCAACAAAAAAAAGTAAATTATTATAAAATGTTAATTTAAAGAGCATATTTATAGTAAATTAACTTATTTTTGAGAATGACAAGATATACCTTCAAGTCTCCTATCATCCTCATCGTCATCAACAAGATATAATTTTTTTCTTGCCATAGAATCAACCTTCAATAACTTCAGTTTGACGACGTTCCTATCCACTTGTGACCCTTTTTTGTTCATGAATAGTTCAGCCAAAGTATATGTAGCTTTCATTTTGGTTGCAATGGAATCAACGCAGTCTCCATTTTGATGACAAACTTCCTTAATTTGTAGCGTACGAGAGGTAGGTGGAGCACTAGCCACTCGTTGTTGCTTTGCTAAATTAGCATATTTTATCATGCACATTGGTGCAATATACCATGGATGCCGTTTCTATACAAATGTACACATTTGTTAGAGAATTACTTTTACAATAATAAAGCATCAAGAATTACAAATATGGATACCTTTTGATGGACTCCAACACTTGTAGCAACTTCTTCTTGGTAATCTTCTTCACTATCACCACCAAAATCCAGAACATAGTCAACATCTCTCTCATTTGTAACCTTAGGTTTGTCCTTCCTTTTCTTGTTTTTTTGGCTTTTTACCAAACTTGTAAAAGACTTGGCGATATTTGTAATTCCCAACTCTCATAGCTTCTCTTGATTCTTTTGAACCCTATGGATTTTGATCCTTCCATAATCATTCACATATCGTTGCGTACTTTGATCTTGCTTATTCTTGTCTCCCATTAGTGACCTGAAAATTCAAAGAATCTACATCAAATTAAATTTGTTACAATATAAGCATGACATTAAGCAAAAAAAAAACATTCAAATAACTAAAAAACAAAAAAAAAACATTTATGTAAGTTATAAAGCAATGCTCATATTACAAAAGAAAAAAAGGCTTGCTACCATTTCTAAACACAAAACTTTGTCACATATCATTAGGAGCATCTTCTTCCGTTTCCATCCAATCCCATAATGTATCATCATAATCAGATCATCACTTTGGTTGGTAGCTTCCTCCACTTCTACTAAACTTGAATATGCATTAACCACAAGAGGAGGCATATTGTTTCTCAACAATTGAGTCTCATCTTCACTTATGTGTGCCAAAGAACCCACCCTAACATCATTGGGCTCGCACCAATATGTGTCACCAACATTTTCATGAGTTTCCACCTCCAAGTCATAAAGATCTCTAGGAACCTTGTTCACAACACAATGCAAACCTTCTTCTATAGGGTCTGGCACATAGAACACTTGATGTACTTGAGATGGCATGACAAAAGGATCATCAGAACTACATTATTTTTTGAAATTAACACAAGTTAAACCATAAGCATCTTTCTCAGATTGGTACCACTCGCAACGAAACTAAACAACTTTGAACTTTGACCAGTAGTCGAGTTCAATTATTTGTAAAACTCTTCCATAGTAGTCAACATTTCCAAGGACTGGATTTTTGTCCCGGGAGCTTGCAAAACTAGGAGTCAAAGCAGTAAGTGAAACACCGCTATTCTGAGTCTTGCATCTACCATCACGTGATTTCGTATAGAACCTATATCCATTAACATAATACCCTTGGTATCTTCTCGATGTCAGACTAGGTCCTTTAGCAAGCCAAAAGATATGCTCAGGGACATTACTATTAGTAGATTTGTCTTTCAACCAGTTAGCAAAATGATTACTATGGTTTTGTGCTCGTGTCCATCTACTTTTCTTGGTTGGATGTCAATATAAACTTGGTGTTCCCTGCATTATACATTCATGATATTAATAAAAAGAAAAAGAGTTTGTATTAGTTTTAATATAATTTATATTGACATATAAGTTTTATAATACTTAATACATTATAGAATTTAGATTGGTTACTCACTTGATATACTCATCAACCTCTACACTATCAGAATTGAATAAGGCATAAAGATGTGCTTGTTCATATAATTGTCCATCTAAAGTGAATGTCTTTCATTTTCTGCGTTTTTTTACCTCCCACGGGATGACCTCTATTCACGGCTCCACCAGATTCATTTGTGACATCCAAATAATTATCATCTTCTACACGCTTATTCAATCTTGTTATTACTCCTTCATGCATATAACGGGAGCAAAAAGTCATACATTCTTTGATCAAATACCCTTCTGCTATGGATCCATCTGGTCGATTCTTGTCTCGCACATATGACTTCAACTTACATAAATATCTTTCCATAAAAAACATCCATCTATACTGCACAGGTCCACCGAGCCTAATTTCATTTACTAAGTGAATAGGTAAGTGCACCATTACATAAAAAAAAGCTAGCAAAAATATTTTCTCAAATTCGCACAAAATTTCAGTTATATCTAATTACAATTTATCAAGGTCTTGGAGTTTAATTAATTTGCTACACAAGCTTCGAAAAAAAGCACCCAACCTCATCAATGGGATTGCAACGTGCTTGGGTAAAGATATTCTAACAGCAACTTCAAGCAAGTGATGCAAGATAATGTGAGCATCGTGACTCTTGTACCCTGAAACTTTATTTTCTGAAGAATGTACACAACGTGCAATATTTGATCCACACCCATAAGGTAATTTTGTATCCTTCAAAACACTATAAATATTTACTTATTCCTTTGAAGACATAGAAAAACATGCTTTCTCGAATAGAACATGCTTACCATCTTGAGAAAGTTCTGGCTGAAGCTTCTCTTTAATGCCCATTTCTGTCACACCCCGTTACCCCGGTTGGCAACGAAGCGTGACGTCGCGGAAGCATAACCATAATCATAACGAACGACCACTATATGGACGTTTTTTAAAAATGCATTGATTTAACTTCAAATATAAATATTGTTTTACATAATTAAAATACAACGTAAGTAGTTCTTAAAATACTAAAATTTAAATACACAATTTAGTTTATCCGAAAAGATGCAAATAAATCTCCGAATTTGAAAACGATGCGACTCCAAAATGAACGGAAGCCTTGGAATACTTCCGATAAATGTGCATGTCTCAAACACCTGAAAATACATGCTAAAATACGTCAACAAATTGTTGGTGAGCTCATAGGTTTACGCGAAAAGACCAGTGGTATGGACATTATCAGATGAGTTGAATTTATAAAATCATAAATTCCGTGTATGTATTACATAAACCATCATGCAACCGAAGCTTAATTAAAATGAGTTTGCCCTGTGCAGTATCCCCGACTATAATACCGTGTGTTGAATATATATGCACTCGCTATTAGCCGACCCGAACTAACCCGAATGGGGGACATGACTCCCTATAGATCTATCCACAATATATTCGCGCTTGCAAATAAATGCAATTAACGGTTCATGATTTGAGGGCTGATGGATCCAAACATGTAATACATATAAGAAATAAACAGTTTTGATGTCCATATGAAAACAGTGCATGTATTTCCACCCCAAAAGATAGTGAAAATAGGGGCTATGAAGACTCACTGATCGTGTGATGGCAAAAACGAGCGAAAAATGCTTTTTTTTTTCGTAAGTTGATGGATGGTGCACCGAGCGAGATTAATCAAGCCCTAAATGATAATAGTGACTTAATATCTCTAATATATGATAATATATATATATATATATATTTATAGATTTTTATGTCTTAAATCACCCAACCTTAATGATAATAGTGACTTAATATTTCGGAGGTTTTTCGGCCTACTTTGAGGCTGTTTTTGACCATGCTCCAAAACGTTTTAGGCTTTGGTTTTCTAGGACATTAAACTACTATATACAGAGGATTTTTAGAATCAACAACGGCCATTTTTCGAGATGTTTAGGTTGGTAAAAAAGCTTGTTAAAAACCCTATGTTGGCCATTTTTGAGCTGTCAAACTTTCGGTTTTCCAAATAATTTCTGGAGGTCTTAAACTCCAAAATAAATTATGACAACTTCCAGATCTATAGTTAAGACATAGATCAAACTTTTGAGACAAGAATCAACTCATTTCGATAAGTTATGAATTAGTTATGATTTTTCAAAGTCGATATAAACTTTCTGTCGAAAATCCGCAGTTTATAAACTTGTAATAACTTATGATTCTTGTTGTTTATTCAAAGACTACTTGTATAAAAGTTATAAAAGTTATAAAACACATATATATCACATGTTTTCATAATATTAACATTTTTATAATGTGTTCATATATTCGTAGACATATTTAAAGAAACAACTTAAAAACAAAAACTAGAAATTTATAAACTTGAATTTCTTATGAAACTTGTTGTTGGTGGTGATTATATATATTATGCAAGACTTATATGAACATAAATGTAAGATGAAATAAGTTAGTATTTACTTACTTTGAAGTGCTTATAGTATGATTTTGAGTAGAAGTTGAAATCCTTGCAAGATATGCACCAAAACACTTGAATTTCTTGAGGAACACTTGAAGACCACTTGGATGAAAAGGTTTTTGATGTGTGTGTGTATAGATCCGGTTTTTAGAGAGAAAAAAGAGGGATTTTGGTGTGAAAATAATGAAAGGGAAGCTCTCTATTTATTGGAAAAGTCTTGGTCTTTCAAATGGAGGTTGAGTGCACACTTGGTTGAATTGAAAGAGAATGGTGAAATGAAAGGGAATGGAGAAAGGAGATTTGATGTAGATGGTGCATGGTCTTCTTAATATAAAATTGAAAATCAAGTGTGCGTGTGTGTGTGTGTACTATGAGGGCTGGCCATGTGAAGGCATTTTCTATGTATTTTACATTTTTTTTGTATAAAAGTATTTAGAAATGTATTCTTGTATTTCCCTTTTCTTGTAATTTCATAAATACTTTTAGATGCATTGTTTTAATGAATTGTTTTAGTCTTGCATAATTAATGTTAAGTAATTGTATTAGTGTATGATTAGTGTCACTAATCATAATTTAATTATGTACTTAGTTGAATTATTCCGTCATATCGTAAATTGATCGGAGTAATTGATTTCCCGATTCATCGCACCGATGAATTTGATTCTAATAGAGCTGAATTTTCTAATAAACCTTGTTAATCACTTGATTAATTTCTAATGACCACTGATTAGGTTATAATTGGCTATTAAATACAGATTAGGTCATTGTTGCTAACCTGGTTTAGTGTCGGATGTTACAGTCTCCCCCTGTTAAGGGAATTTCGTCCCGAAATTTTATCTTGTTTCCTCAATGGTATTGTTATTTAAGAGTATATGAGAGTATCTTTGCTTTAACTGGCCTTTGCATGCCCTAGAGAATTCGTGTTCATGCCTAGAATTCCATCTGACCTTGAGGATGGGTATACAACTGTGCTTCCATCCTTTGACCTTACGGTCCATGATTTCAACCGGCTCTTTGATGAAGCGAAGTTTATCAGTTAGTTGGATCTCTCCCAAGGGGTAACAAGTGTCTCCTCTAACAACCACTTATTCTAATTCGATACATGGAAGGTATTGTGCATGCTGCTAAGCTCTGGTGGTAACTCTAAACGATAAGCTACGAGTCCAATCCCCTTTAAGACTTTGTATTGCCAATGTATCGAGGGTTTAATTATCCTTGTTTCCCAAATCGTAACACGCCCTTCCATGGCAAGACTTTCATTAGTACTTGTTCTCCTAATTGGAACTTAAGGGATTTTCTATTTTCATCTGCATAACTTTCTTACCATCGCAGACAACTTTTAGTCAGTTCTGTATCTGTACTATCCTTTTGCGTAGTTTTGTGAATGGTCTTAGGGCCAGTGATTTGGCTATTTCCTACTTCTACCTGACAAATCAGCGATCGACACTTTCGCCCCTAGAGGGCCTCAAACGGAGCAGCTTTAATACTCGAGTGATAGCTATTGTAGTTAATAATTCCACTAAGGCAATGGAGTATCCATTACACAGGCTCTTAATGTGTGTTCTAGGGTTTGGATCGTTCTATTATTCTGACCATTGGTCTGAGGGTGATAAGTGGTACTCATATCCAAGTTTGTATCCAAAGCTTGTGGTAATAGTTGCCAAAAGTCTAGATGTAGGTCTTCTATTCGTATCCGAAATGATTTAAATAGGCACTCCGTGTCCGGAGATGACTTCCTTGAGGTACGTTTGGACTAGCTTATTCATTATGTTGTTCTTCTTGATTGGTAGGAATGTGCGGATTTTGTTAGGCGGTCGACTAATACTCAAATGCTTTCTTATGTTTGTCTTAACTTTGGAGCATGTTAGGAATTTGTTGACATATGTGGCAATGTCACCCATCATGTTAGGTCACCCGTACAGCTTCTTAAGGTCATGATACATTTTATCGGATCCGAGGTGAACGACATATCTTAATTTATGCCCTTCATCCATAGCCAGCTTTCTTATTCCATCAAACAGAGTAATCAGACTCTATTCATGAAATATCGATTTTTATTAGCTCTTATCCTAAACTATATATCCACTTGTACTCTTAACGGCTTGGCTCATTAGTTTTCCAACGGTACTACTTCGTATTCGACTCTTTCTCGTTCAAGATGTGTTAGAGGCTCTTATGGTCTGTGAATACAATACACTTCAAACCGTACAACTAATGTCTCCAAGGATAAAGACTACTGCTTCAAGATCCAGATCATGCGTTGTGTAAATCACCTAGTGAACCTTAAGTTTTCATTAAGCATAAGCTATGACCCTATCTTTCTATATCAACCCGTTGTGTGAAACGTCACAGTAATCTACAAATTTCTTGCTTCTCTTGGATAAAATAAGCGCGCTGCGCAATTTGTGCTTTAATAACTGATACGATGTCTCCTGATTCTCGCCCCAATCATACTTAATGTCCTTTCGGGTCAGTTCTGTTAGAGCTCCGGTGATCTTTGAGAAATTTTTGATAATTGCCTATAATAAGTGGCAAGTCTTAAGGACTGTCGTATATCTATGGGGGTTCTAAGAGTTGACCAATTACTGTTAGCCTTGATCTTTGCGGGGTCGACTTGGATCCCTTTACTATTGATCACGTGACGGATAAATCTTACCTATCTTAGCCAAAAGTTAAACATAGAAAGCTTGGCATGTGGTTGTCCTTTCTTTAACAACTCTAGAATCAGCCTTAAATGTTTGCTCGTGCTCCTCCTTGCTTTGCGAGTAGATTAAGATGAATACAATCACGAATAAGGTTTCACACCCAATTTATGAGGTCCATGAATACCGTCGCGGCACTGGTTAATCCAAACGGTATTAATAGGAATTTATGATGACCGAAATAGAATCTGAAGGCAGTCTTTGGAATATCTTTCTTGCGAACTCTAACCTGATGATAACCAGACCTTAGGTCGATCTTTGAATAGAAGCTTAATTCTTTGGTCGAACAAGTCATTGATCCTTCTGAGCGGGTATCGGTTCCTTTAGTTTATTTAGCTCTTGGTAATTGATGCACATTCTGATGGTTCTATCCTTTTTCTTTATGAACAAAACTGGAGCTCATCCAAAGTGAGGAACTCAGTTTGATAAACCCTTTATCTAAGAACTCCCACAGTTGGTTGGACGATTGTTACACTATTGACGGGGCTAATCGACATGGTGCTCGAGCCACTGGTACCGCACCTGATACTAGGCTAATTTTTGAATTTGACTTGTCTCGATGTTGGGTGTTCAGGTAAGTGTTCTGGAAAAACTTTGGGGTAACCATAAATAATAAGAATATTTTTGAGTCGCTTTTCCTTTGGCTCCCTCTCTATCAACACTTCAGGGTCCTAATGCTAGAGATGATGCTTACTTTGGTATTTCTTGCTTTGCGTTGGACAGTAAGGACCTTCTTATTGGCTAAAGGTATATGAACCGTCTTCTTGTTGCACACTACTTCTGCACGATTCTTCGAAAGTCAATCCATGCCTATGAGCACGTCAAAACATCCCAGTTTGACGGGCATCAAGTCTATTTCAAAAAGTTGGCCTACTAATTCTAAGGAGCATCATCGACTTATATTATTCGTCTTAAGCGTCTTACTGTCATCAACTTCAATAGCATAACTGGCACTTAATGGTGTAAGAATGGAATTTATCTGCTAACTGAACTTAGTAGATATAAAGCTCCCATCAGCACTAGTATCAAATAGTGGAAATGCATAAGTGGTATTTAATGGGGTAAGAGGATAAGTCTATGGGTTTGAAATTTCTTAGGCAGATTGTCGTATTACATATCCTCATGCTCCTAGTTATAGATAAAACTTAGTTTTTTTCATTAAAATGTTGGATACCTAATCATTGCACATGATATGGTCGGAATTTTCCGATAAATTCTTATGCCTTACACACCCTAAGATGTATCAGATAGTAAATCCTAGAGAAATACTATAAAAGGGTACTAAGTATGAGATGCCTCCGGGGTTTCCTCGTACTCCAGAGCGTTAAGTCGTTGGGTTAGTTCTGCACTGCGGGCTTTAGGCGCTGTCACAATTCCTTGATTCCGTTTTGTTGAATCGCCTTAGTATTCTGGTTGGCCCAAGGTTTATTGGTGGTTTGTATTGCCTCCTGCTTAATCCTTGCAAAGATCTCACCGACCTCTTGGTGGATTTTGTTGAAATTGGAGGTCGTTTCTGGAGGCCCTTGCAACTAACAGGTGCATCGTTTGTTACATAGGTTTCTGGGTAAGTGTCGGCACTTGAGAGGAAGATAGTGTTCCGCCTTCAAACTGGTTTTGGATCCCTTCCTCGTTTCTCCGCTCTTGGGGAGTGTGAGGCATCCATCCCCACTGTCTTACGTTCACTTATCGTTATAGTTGCGGGCTTGGCTGATGAGTAGGTACCGGGATAGACTCCCGTTGTGCTTGTCACACCCTTTACCTAGGGGTGAACTTCCTTAATGGTCCATTGGGATGGCTTCTGAATAGGGTGTAGGGTGGCATATGTGGTGGTGATGGTGGAGCAATTTGTGTTGCAGGGCCACAATTGCCCTCCTTGTGCTTTGACGAGTCCATTACATCGTCATTGATTTAGTCTGGGTGGGTTCCCGATCCAAAGTACACCTCAGTGTCACCTTGGCTTCCTTGTCCCATGGGTGAGAATTCATCCTCTGAATCAAAGAGGATAATAACCGTATTGTTCGACATGTTATTGTCAACAGGGTCCATATATGTGTTCACAGTTCTTGAAAAACTTTAGTTTTTGTAACAGTTATAGTCTAGGTACTAATGCAACCTAGTACACTATAACTATGGCTCTGATACCAATCTGTCACACCCCGTTACCCCGGTTGGCAACGAAGCGTGACGTCGCGGAAGCGTAACCATAATCATAACGAACCACCACTATATGGACGTTTTTCAAAAATGCATTGATTTAACTTCAAATATAAATATTGTTTTACATAACCAAAATACAGCGTAAGTAGTTCTTAAAATACTAAAATTTAAATACACAATTTAGTTTATCCGAAAAGATGCGAATAAATCTCCGAATTTGAAAACGATGCGACTCCAGAATGAACGGAAGCCTTGGAATACTTCCGATAAATGTGCATGTCACAAACACCTGAAAATACATGCTAAAATACGTCAACAAATTGTTGGTGAGCTCATAGGTTTACGCGAAAAGACCAGTTGTATGGACATTATCAGATGAGTTGAATTTATAAAATCATAAATTCTGTGTATGTATAACATAAACCATCATGCAACCATAGCTTAAGTAAAAGGAGTTTGCCCTGTGCAGTATCCCCGACTGTAATACCGTGTGTTGAATATATATACACTCGCTGTTAGCCGACCCGAACTAACCCGAATGGGGGACATGACTCCCAATAGATCTATCCACAATATATTCGCGCTTGCAAATAAATGCAATTAACGGTTCATGATTTGAGGGCTGATGGATCCATACATGTAATACATATAAGTAATAAACAGTTTTGATGTCCAAATGAAAACAGTGCATGTATTTCCACCCCAAAATATAGTGAAAATAGGGGCTATGAAGACTCACCGAGCGTGTGAAGGCAAAAACAAGCGAAAAATGTTTTTTTTTCGTAAGTTGATGGATGGTGCACCGAGCGAGATTAATCGAGCCCTAAATGACAATAGGGACTTAATATCTCTAATATATGACAATATATATATTTATAGATTTTTATGTCTTAAATCACCCAACATTACAAGTTTATAATTAAAACCCGCTTAAAACGTCAAGTTTATATATATATAATTTTCCAGCTTTTTCGGAGGTTTTTCGGCATACTTTGAGGCTGTTTTTGACCAAGCTCCAAAAAGTTTTAGGCTTTGGTTTTCTAGTAAATTAAACTACTATATACAAAGGATTATTAGAATCAAGAACGGCCATTTTTCGAGATGTTTAGGTTGGTGAAAAAGCTTGTTAAAAACCCTATGTTGGCAATTTTTGAGCTGTCAAACTTTCGGTTTCCCAAATAATTTCTGGAGGTCTTAAACTCCAAAATAAATTATGACAACTTCCAGATCTATAGTTAAGACATAGATCAAACTTTTGAGACAAGAATCAACTCATTTCGATAAGTTAAGAATTAGTTATGATTTTTCAAAGTCGATATAAACTTTCAGCCGAAAATCCGCAGTTTATAAACTTGAAATAACTTATGATTCTTGTTGTTTATTCAAAGAATACTTGTATAAAAGTTATAAAAGTTATAGAACACATATATATCACATGTTTTCATAATAATTACATCTTTATAATGTGTTCATATATTCATAAACACATTTAAAGAAACAACTTAAAAACAAAAACTAGAAATTTATAAACTTGATTTTTTATGAAACTTGTTGTTGTTGGTGATTATATATATTATGCAAGACTTATATAAACATAAATATAAGATGAAATAAGTTAGTATTTACTTACTTTGAAGTGCTTAGAGTATGATTTTGAGTAGAAGTTGAAATCCTTGCAAGATATGCATCAAAACACTTGAATTTCTTGAGGAACACTTGAAGAACCCTTGAATGAAAAGGTTTTTGATGTGTGTGTGTATAGATCCGGTTTTTAGAGAGAAAAAAGAGGGATTTTGGTGTGAAAATAATGATAGGGAAGCTCTCTATTTATAGGAAAAGTCTTGGTCTTTCAAATGGAGGTTGAGTGCACACTTGGTTGAATTGAAAGAGAATGGTGAAATGAAAGGGAATGGAGAAAGGATATTTGATGTAGATGGTTCGTGGTCTTCTTAATATAAAATTGAAAATCAAGTGTGTGTGTGTGTGTGTGTACTATGAGGGATGGCCATGTGAAGGTATTTTCCATGTATGTTACATTTTTTTTTTGTATAAAAGTATTTAGAAATTTATTCTTGTATTTCCCCTTTTCTTCTAATTTCATAAATACTTTTAGATGCATTGTTTTAATGAATTGTTTTAGTCTTGCATAATTAATGTTAAGTAATTGTATTAGTGTATAGTTATTGTCACTAATCATAATTTAATTATGTACTTAGTTGAATTATTCCCTCATATCATAAATTGATCGGAGTAATTGATTTCCCGATTCATCGCACCGATGAATTTGATTCTAATAGAGTTGAATTTTCTAATAAACCTTGTTAATCACTTGATTAATTTCTAATGACCACTGATTAGGTTATAATTGGCTATTAAATACAGATTAGGTCATTGTTGCTAACCTGGTTTAGTGTCGGATGCTACAATTTCCATAAGATCAAACCGAGCTTTCACATGATCCTTTGACTTCCCACTAATATCCAATAAAGTCCCAATCAAGTTATGACAAACATTCTTCTCAATGTGCATCACATCAAGATTATGCCGACATGCATTAAATTGCCAATATGGCAATTCAAAAAATATTGATCTTTTTTTCCATGGGCAAGTACTATCATTTTTTTTCTTTCTTCCCTTTCCAAAGAGATTTTCAGAATCGGATAACTCTCTCAACGCTTCAACACCCGTTAAAGGTTTTGGAGAAATTCGGTCCTCAATTTCACCATTGAAAGGACTCTTATTGCGTCGCCATGGGTGCTGCGTGTTTAAAAATCGACGGTGATCCATATAACATGTTTTTCGACTATGTTTCAAGTATAGTGAACTAGTCTCATGATTACAACATCGACATGAAAATTTTCCTTTTGTTTTCCACCCTGACAACATTGAATAGCCAGGAAAATCGCTAATGGTCCATGTCAAGGGTGCATTCATTTGAAATGTCTGATCTTTAGATTTATCATTTGTATCTAGCCCATCAACCCATAATTCTTTTAGTTCCTCAATTAAAGGTTGCAAGTAAACATCAATATCATTTCCTGGTGATTCATGTCCAGGTATTACCAAAGACAACATAAAGTACTCTAGTTTCAATGACATACATGGTGGCAAATAGTAATTAACCAAAACCACGGGTCATGTGCTATGGGCAATGCTCATTGTTCGAAATGGATTAAATCCATCACTAGACAACCCTAACCTCACATTTCTAGGTTCCTTTGCAAAATGAGGATACAAAGAATCAATTTCATTCCAACTTTGCCCGTCTACAGGGTGTCTTAAATCTCCATCTCTAGGACATTCATCTTGATGCCATGTCATAAACTCAGCTGTTTCTGAGAACATATAAAGTCTTTGCAACCTCAGTTTTAAAGGAAAATGCCACACCACCTTAGCCGGTACCTTTGATCTTTTGCTACCTTGTTTCTCTTTTGTTTGATTCCAATTATAAGTGTGACAAACATGAGATGCATCTTCATGTTCATATTCTTTCCAATACAACATACATTCATTTGGACATGAAGGTATCTTCTTGTAATCAAGCCCTAAATCCCTTACAATCTTTTTGGCTTGATTAAAATTAGTTGGAAGTTTTGCCTCAAGAATCATCTCTCTTGAATGTTCCAGGAGATCATCATATGCCACGTTACTAAGCGCATGAAGCGTCTTGTAAAGAAACAATCTAACAATAAAAGATAGCTTTGAAAAGTTCTTAGACCCTGGAAATAACTCTTGCTTCCCCTCTTCCACCAACTTATAAATTTTTTTGCCTATTCATTTGAACCTCGTTGCACCCCACTTGTTTCCTCCGTAACACCTCTAAATCTATCATGCAATAACTCACTGAATTCATCATGCACACTTCGCATGTTATCATTCATAACAGTATCGGATCGTGTTAATGAAGGTTCTTCTCCATGGAAAACCCAGACATAACAGTTCTCTAGAAATCCTTGTCCTATTAAATGATCAAAAACTTCGTCCCTACGATACTAGTGACGATTTTGACATTGTTTACAAGGACAATAAAATTGACTTCCCCTTGCGGTCTTTGCAAATGAAGCATTAGGAAAGTCAATAACTCCAGCTTCAAACTCAGGTAACCATCTAGGATAATACATCCAGTCTCTATTGTTTCACATATTTCCAATATCCTGAGGTTAGTATCAAAGAGCTATTACATTAATATTTTCCGATATTAAGAAGATGTATAACTATAAATAAGTAGAATATATATACAAGGGGCATGACTTGTAAAATAGTTTACTTGGTAGTTTGGGAATATCTTATGTGGGAGTAGTGATACTAGTCACAAAAGGGACTGTGAAAAAATGGTTAAAAAAGGAAAATGACTCGCAATTTCACTCACTGCCTCTTCTTCCGAAACCCGATAACTGCCCAGAGAAGTTTCTTAAAATTACCTGTGTTCTCACCAAACATAAGCTGCCCAGAACTAGGATAATCAGGGCAGGACTTGGATAAATGTGTGTGTGTTTAATCATCAAATAGTGCATCAATTATGATGAAACAAAGTTGTTTTGCTGTTGGAAAATTAAGAAAAAAAAAAACAGAAAGATAAAGTTTAGTGTGTGTGTTTGATCTATTAAAGCAGAATTAAATTGTGTAGTGTGTGTGTGTAGTGTATGTTTGTGTGTATGTGTGATATGTGGGTTGTAAAACAGTAGCCCATCCCATTCCTTTCCTTCAAAATCATATGTGTAAAGTGTTATTTGCATTGCAAAAGTTCCAAGGTTCAGTTTAAAGTGCATCTCAGATGTTTTAACACCCAACAACCCTATTCTATATGGATCTCAGATGTATGCTTGTATGTGTGCAACGGCTCTCAACAACTAAATTAGACTAAGTAAAACATGAATATTAGATTTGTGTGTGTGACCAGTTATAACGGATAACAAAAACAGCAATAACACCCTAAATAAACGTAAGTACAATAGCTTTTTACTTTTCTGTTTGGTATAAATCTAGGATCGGTGTATGTGTGTGCAGCGTTGCGATGTGTGTTTGTTGCTGTCCCTGTCAATCTTGCTTCTGTTTGTGACTGAAAAAGAGGGCCAAGGAGGCCAAATGACCTTCGGCCTTGGCTCTATTCTACCTTTGATGTTTATGGAACAAATAGATGCTAAATTCATACATACACCACTTAAAAATGGTGCTGGAAATGGACTGATATAAACATAAAGAAATGAGTCTGGAAATGTGTTTATGATTCTGTTTTGTCAAAGAATAGCTGGCCAAGAAGGCCAATTGATATTCGGCCTTAGCTTTAAGATCATATGTGTGTGTTTATTGATCATTTAGAAGCCTCAATTGTCCTTTAATCCTCCTAAATTGCAGCTGAAGTTTATTTAAAATAGAGTGTTTGTGTGTGTGTTGATCGAAAATGAACAGAAAGAAAGGATCAATATAAGAAACAACCCTCAATATCTAAAAGAAAGATGATCGGGTTATAAATTACCATGTTATGCAGTGTAAAAGAGTTGTTTTAAATAAGAAAATGTCGTAGAATGTGCTAATATTGAATATATTCAGTGCTTGTGCAGGTAAAAAAAATCCAGTCTAAATTGGCGAAAAAAGGGAAGCAATCAAAACAATTTTTTAGAGCCAGGCGTAGAGGGGGGCGCAACCCTGCGCCCAGAACAAGTGCTCAACAAAAAGAATTAATTTGACAAAAGACGGATTTTACAGTCAGGCGCAGGGGGGGGGGGGGGGCGCAGGCCTGCGCCTACGGCTGCGCCCAACCCATTAAATTAATTTCTCAGCCGTTTTTAGGGTTTCCAGCACTTTGCTATAAATACAAAAGTTAGAGATAAAAAGAGGGATTGTTTTTTGGAGAGAAAAGCTTAGAAAGAGGCCCCGTTTGAGCGAATACGAGTATGAAGAGCACACGAGTCAAGTTACGACATTGCTATGAAGATGGATACACAAATCTGGAGTATTACAGAAAAGATGTCTGACTAATCTCACAATAATCATTCTCGGAGGAAGCACAACGCTAAGTGTTTAATTTATATGAACGATTTCTTATGTTTGCATGGTTTTATTGTTTATGTTTTGATTGTGAACGAATGATTGTTATTTGTTTACTTGCGTTTCGCAAGATAGTTCATTGATATTTTATTATTCGTGCCGAGTTATTTATTTAATTAAGACAAGTAATCAACGTGTCACGCGCTATGCCCAAGATCACGTAACGATTGTAATAATAATTATAAAAAGGTTATGTCTATGTAATCATTACATCATTTATGAAATTGAATACGAAGCTAAGTGTGGAATCCGGGAATGGTTATCCTCGTTACTATATTTAATCAAATAACTCAATTGAGTTTTCTTTTTACAAATCACGCAAGTAGTTAATTTTATAAACCGATTAATCATCTTTTTCAACCAATCACTCTTTCCAAACTATTTAAATTACAACGCTAGTCGCTCGAATACGTGCATTTAACCTCTCGCTCTCTGTGGATACGATCCCTACTTACCCTAGCTTCTAAGGTATTTAGTGGTTATTTTTGACGGGGTAACGACACTCGCATCAAATTTAGGCGCCGTTGCAGGGGAGCGGTTGCGCTTAAAGTCACGGATTTTAGTAATTAGCTTTAGTTTAGTTACTTAGTTTTTCTAGATTAATTTAGTATATTTCAAATTATTTGCTTATTTGCTTATTTAGTTTTAAATTATTTATTTGTTATTATTCTAGTTAATTAGTTTAAGCTTTAATTATTGGCTTAGTTTTATTAAGAAAAAGTGAATCGTGGCTCAAGCATCGATTCTCACCAAAACGAAAGTCTCTAGTTCTAATTCTTCATCTAGTCCTCATAGGTTTATGCACACACATGACTCTGGAAGAATTTCACCATTGAAGTTTGATCCAGAAATAGAAAAAACTGCTAGATCTAATAGGCGAGCCACAACTCAAGCAAATGAAATAAAAAATGATGCTCCTGAAGTAAACGTGGAAGAAGAAGTAATTAGTTCGAAAGACGAGAACGTCGATAACGTTCTTGTGGACGTCCAACAAAACCAAAGACCGATGGGACACTGTAGAACCGTAGAATCCCATTATAGGCCGGGTGATATCCCTGATCCATCACCCATTCTCTACCCAATTAACGAGAATGAACCTGAAATTAGGCCACAACTATTTAGCATCTTACCCGTTTTTCGCGGAGCATCAAGCGAAGAACCGTATGAGCATTTAGCAGAATTCACCGCTATATGTAAGGTCAATCACGTTAGAGGAATGACCGTAGATGCACTCAAGCTTAGACTCTTTCCTTTCTCCTTGAAGGAAAGAGCGAAAAACTGGTTTGTGTCACTTCCCACTGATAGTATAACTAATTGGGATAAAATGAAAAAATAATTTTTAACTGAATATTACCCAATTAACAAGACTACAGAAATACGTAAAGAAATAACTGGATTCAAATAGAAATTTGGGGAACAAGTTCACGAAGCCTTTAATAGGTTAAATGAATTACTAAGAACATGCCCTCACCATGAAATTCCTAAATGGATGTTAATTAAAACCTTCTTTGATGGGGTTAGTCAAGAAAGTAGGAATATGATCACCGCCGCTTCATGCGGAACCTTTCTAGCTAAGGAAGATGACGAAGCCTGCGAATTATTAACCCTGTTAAGCAAGGGTTTAAATGAAGAATTATGGGACATTTCCTTATGGTAAGAAGAACCTAAAAATGAAGAATTATGGGACATTTTTAATAAAGTTAAAATTAATATTCCCTTAATTAAAGCCATAGAGCAAGTCCCTTCTTATGCTAAATTCCTAAAAGACCATTGTACGCAGAAACGTAAATTCAAAATATCTCTTCCTAAACAAATTAACCTCCCTTAACAAGCCAGTGTAGTTATCACTACTTCACTGCCGCCCAAACTAAAAGACCCTAGATCACCCTTGATCCCGGTGACTATTGGCGATATTCAAATTAAAAAGGCACTTCTAGACTTAGGGGCAAGTGTTAATATCTTACCTGGTATATTATTTGACCAACATGATTTAGGAACCCTACAGACAACATATGTCATCCTACAATTAGCAGATATGTCCACCAAAGTACCACGGGGGATGTTATTTGATGTAATTGTTAAGGTCGAAGAATTCTATTATCCAGTAGATTTCTTAGTGTTGGACTCGGACAGTACTTATAGAGAAAGCCAACCGGCAATCATATTAAAATGTCCCTTCTTAGCCACAATCAATGCTCAGATCAATTGCAGGACAGGTGCCTTAGACATAGCATTCGAAAACCGCAAACTCCGACTCAATGTCTTTAATAATGTACCTAATGCACCATTGGATTCAGAGTGCTACATGATCGACTTAGTTGATGATTTAATACAACAACAATTATCAACAATAACATGTAAAGATCCAGTGGAGCTGCTCCTATATTATAATGAGCATGAGTTGGATAATATGCCTGAAGGTAAGGGGTTCGAACTTGAACTTGTTCAGTCAGTGGACTCTACTCAACCACCATGGACACATAAGATTGAGATACTTCCTACTGATCTACCACCCTCAGCAAAACCATCTTTAGAGAAACCACCTAAGTTAGAATTGAAACCACTTCCATCTCATCTCAAATACGCTTTTCTTGGCCCTGAGAGTACATTATCCGTAATTTTTGCAACAGATCTTACTGCTGCACAAGAAAAGGCTTTATTAGAAGTTCTATCGAGATACAAGGAAGCGGTAGGCTGGACCATAGCAGACCTTAAGGGGATTAGCCCAACATTGTGTATGCACAGGATTATAAAAGACCCAACCTTAGAGAGGTAGTGAAGAAGGAAGTACTAAAATGGCTAGATGCTGGAATTATTTATCCTATATCAGATAGCCAATGGGTTAATCCCACAAAGACGGTTCCTAAAAAATCTGGAATCACTGTGGTCGATACTCCTGAAGTAGAAAAGAATGCAACTCGCCCCGTAACGGGGTGGAGAGTATGTATTGACTATAGAAAGCTGAATGCCGCAACCTCTAAGGACCATTTTCCTTTGCCATTCATTGACCAAATAGTAGAGAAATTAGTAGGACAAAAATTCTATTGCTTCCTAGATGGCTATTCGGGATATAACCAAATCCCGATACACCCAGAAGACCAAGATAAGACGACCTTTACATGTCCGTATGGCACATTCGCCTACCGAAGAATGCCATTTGGATTATTTAACGCTCCGCCCACATTCCAGCGATGTATGATGGCTATATATTCAGACATGGTCGGAGGGTCTCTTGAAATCTTCATGGACGACCTTTCTATATTTGATAAGTCATTCGACGGATGTCTCTCTCATTTAGAAAAAGTTCTCAAGCGGTGTACTGAAACCAGTTTGGTATTAAGCTGGGAGAAGAGTCATTTCATGGTTAAAGAGGGAGTAGTCCTAGAGCATATAGTGTCTGAAAGGGGAATGGAGGTTGATCGAGCTAAAATACAAATAATTTCATCGTTACCACGCCTACTAATATTAAGGGAATTCGTTCTTTCTAAGGACATACAGGATTCTATAGAAGGTTTATAAAAGACTTTAGTGCCATAACCAAACCTTTATGTAACCTTCCGCTTAAAGATGCACCATTTAACTTTGATAAGGGATGTATAGAGGCGTTTGATAAATTAAAATTTAAGCTCACGGAAGCACCAATTCTGTAGTCACCTGACTGGTCTCAGCCCTTTGAGATCATGTGTGATGCAATTGATCACGCAGTAGGTGTCGTCCTTGGTCAAAGAGTGGACAAAAATCCCGTGGTAATATACTATGCAAGCAAAACATTCTCTAAAGCTCAGATAAACTATACAACAACTGAAAAAGAATTGCTTGCAGTAGTGTATGCGCTAGATAAGTTTAGATCTTATGTCTGGGGAGCTAAGGTAATTGTGTATTCTGATCACAGTGCCTTACGACATCTCTTGGCTAAGAAAGATGCTAAACCACGGCTAATTCGTTGGATACTACTACTACAATAGTTTGATATAGAAATGCGAGATAAAAAGGGCTCAGAAAATGTAGTAGCAAATCATCTATCGAGATTGCCAGCAATCACCACTGATATGCTGGATTCCATTCGGGATAATTTCCCAGATGAACAATTACTGTTCATCACAAAGGTGCCTTGGTTTTCTAATTTAGTGAACTACTTTGTCACAGGGAAAATCCCAGGCCACTGGAATTCACATCAAAGAAAGTATTTCTTCTCCCAAACTAAACAAAACATTTGGGAGGAGCCGGATTTATTCAAAATAGGAGTAGATCAGATTATCCGGCGACGTGTGCCAGACAATGAGCAGTATGACATCTTAAATCACTGTCATTCGTATGCATGTGGAGGTCACTTTAGTGCTAAAAAGACAGGCCATCGAATTTTACAAAGTGGATTCTTTTGGCCGACTGTCTTTAAGGACTCCTATGAGTTTGTTAAGTCAGGCCTACGATGCCAACAAATAGGTGGAATTTCAAAACGAGACCAAATGCCAATGACACCAATTCTTATAGTAGAGATTTTCGATGTGTGGGGCATAGACTTCATGGGACCTTTCCCTAAGTCATACGGTTTTGAATATATCCTAGTGGTAGTTGATTACGTCTCTAAGTGGGTAGAAGCCGAAGCCACAAGAACAAATGACCATAAAGTAGTATGCCAATTTGTTAAACGAAATATATTTTCTCGTCACGGAATTTCTAGAGCTATAATCAGTGATGGGGGTTCTCATTTCAAGAATATGTACTTTAGCAAACTACTTAGGCATTACGGAGTAACCCATAAGATAGCAACCCCATATCACCCACAAACTAGTGGACAGGTAGAAGTGTCTAATAGGGAAGTTAAGCGCATATTAGAGAAAACAGTACGACCTGATGGGAAAGACTGGTCAACACGACTAGATGATGCACTTTGGGCGTATCACACTGCTTTCAAAACCCCTATTGGCATCTCTCCCTATAAGTTAGTATATGGGAAACTATGTCATCTTCCGGTTGAGCTAGAACATCAAGCCTTATTGGCAATCAAAAATACAAATCTTAATTTCACAGCCGCCGGTATAAATCGAAAACATCAATTAAACAAATTAGAAGAAATACGTAAGGAAGCCTATGAAAGTGCTAAAATATATAAAGAAAAGACAAAAGCTTTCCACGATCGACTAATTAAACGAAAGGTGTTTAATAAAGTTGACAATGTTTGATTATTCAACGCACGGTTGCGGCTCTTCCCATGTAAACTAAAAAGTAAGAGGCCAGGCCCTTACACAGTTACTAACGCATACCCTCACGGTGCAGTAGAACTAATAGATCAAAATGGCGGTGAACCGTTTAAAGTGAACGGACATCGGTTAAAATTATTTTGTACAATGGGCTGATAATGAAATTATATCATCTGAGACAATGGTCTTGGAAGATATCACTTAAATAATAGATTTTCAAAATGTCTGGCTGAAGACATTAAACTTAGCGCTTTCTGGAAGGCAATCCAGTGAACTTTGTGGGTGTGTTCCACAGAAACCCTCACGAGGCTATAACTCATCCACTCGGGCTACCGAAGGGTTTAAAGGCTTGTTGCACGTGCTAAGTGCAATCGTTTTCACCACGTAAGTGTGTTTTGACTTTTAGATATTAGAGTAGATTTTAATATGTTTTTAGTTAATCACTCGCGTAAAACACTTAGCTACATAATGTTTCATCCTACAATATAATGCTACATGTAGTATCAAATTAAGTTGGGGAAAAACTATACATCAGCGGGTGAAAATCCAAAGACGAAGAATGACGAAAACACGTCAAAATCGAAGAAGAAATCGGTGTTTCGTATTTAGATTTATTAGTCTTGGGGGGGACCACACACCACAAGCAGCACACACAAAAATCACCTAGCAGCAGGGAAGCGCACCGCCTAGCGTAGGCTTGTGCCCCGTGCTGCGCCCCAAGCGCACCGGCCGGCGCAGGGGTGCGCCTGCGTCTGCGCCCCGATGACGATCAGCGGTTTTTAACCCCTTTTTCACACCATTCTTCCCATTTTCTCTCCAAATCCTCTGATATATTGGCTCATTTTTGCATCCGAATCTTCTAACAGCAGGAACTCTCATCGATTTTTGTCCTTGCTTTGATCATTTCACCAATGTGAGTTATTTCTCCCTCCTTTCTCTTATTTTTAAAGCAAGAAGTGATATTTTATCATGAAATTCTTTCTGCCCTAATTCCGAATATGTTGAAGAAGACCATGTTT
Source organism: Centrapalus pauciflorus (assembly GCA_020465985.1). Taxonomy (NCBI): domain Eukaryota; kingdom Viridiplantae; phylum Streptophyta; class Magnoliopsida; order Asterales; family Asteraceae; genus Centrapalus; species Centrapalus pauciflorus. The sequence continues at coordinate 26,313 of JAANYP010002120.1, read as the reverse complement.
AGATGCATAATATGACATTATTTGAGTAGAAATTCCTGAGAATATTAGCAATTCATGTTCTTATCTTTGATTTCTAAATATTGATTTTGAGGAATTTCTCCCTGTGATTTGTTCATAAGGTCCATAATAGTGATTTTGTTTAGCCTAGGTTCACCAATTTTATGCTAAAATTCTTATAAACATGTCATTGCACAACAAATTCCATAATTCGTACTTGTAGTCATTACATTTTTCGCACAAAGTCATGAAGTTCACGACATGAACATGCTTCTTGCCATGCTACGTACTTCTCATTTTCATGCATATGAGACAAATGCTAACGCTATGGTAGGATAGTGCTCATTCCATTGTTGCTATGTGTGTATGTTACTCTCCGTGGAATTTTTTCGAACCATGACATTTCGATTATGATTATCTCATCGGTTTCATTGGAATCCATCGAGACTTGCATAATTATGTGCCAAATATGAGGAACTTGGTGCAACAAGAACAACGTCCAGCTGTTGTGAGATATCCAAGGTTTTTGAGCCTCATCTTCAAGCACATTTGTGGTAAGCATCTATACAATTCCCAACCTCTTTTGAGTTTTGCTAAAATAGCTAAGTCTGCACCCTCAGCCTTAGTGGCTGAGGGGGAGCAGGCTGGTCGCCCTGGTTCATATGTTGAACCTAAGACTATGGAACAGGAACAACCTTAGGTTTCTAGCTCAGTCTCCCCAGCAGTCCAAACAGAACCCCCTATCACCTCTCCACAACATCCATCTTCTACATCCTCCCTGACAACCTATAACAGGCGAAGAAAGAAATCCTTAACCAAAAAGAAACCCTACTCTCAAACTAGCCCCTCTGACCCCTCCCAACAGGAGTCAGTTGAAAAAGAAGCAACCCCTGCTGCCTTTGCTTCTCCTATTTTTGGAGTAAGTGTAGCCACTATGGAGCAGGCTTCACTCCATACAGTGTCCACCCCGAGTCAGCTTGATCCCTTTGGTTCCACACAACAGGAACCAGTTGCACAAAAGGAGAAAACCACATCAACTGTCCATGCCTCTCAACAGGCTGAAGGCATTGAAGGACAGGAGCACTCTCCACTCCACACTGAGTCCACACTGTCACCCCTCATATTTCTCATACATAATCTGAGTCTGCATAAGGTGCCAAAGCAGCTGGAACAGACAGCGGTTCAGCCTTCTTCTTTCGTTCCTTATGACACAGCTGTTCAACACCAAATAGTTGTTGAACAACCACAAACCCAAGCTGATGAACCTTAGGGACTGGAACATCCCTCTGGTGTAGCTTTCCCCCAAGTGTACATTCCATCATCAGCATTCACCACTGATGATGTTGAAATGCATATCCCCTTGCCCCATGAAGAGGTACGTGCAAACCAAGGTACTACTGAGGGAACCATCCAAGGTCTTGATGAAGGTGCTGCCATACCAGTAACATCTGAAAGGCCACTATCCCTAATACCCTCTACCTCATGATGCAGCAACAGCCATTGCTGAAGGTCCCCTTGATCCTGCCAAGCTGGGGCATTTAACTTATGCCCAGGCTATGGAATTGCTTTCAAAAGTATCCCTACCATCACCCATTGATCCTCATACTCCACAATCCTCAACTTTACATTCATCCCCATCAACCCAATCCAAAAATTCAACCCATACACCTCCATCCCCCAAAGAACTCTCTTTGAAGGACAAGCTTTCTGTGCTATCCAACAAAGTTGGTTCTTTAGAATCTTCTATGACAACTCTTCCTTTGATCATCTTAGACACTGTGTCTACTCGGCTTCAAGGTTTTCTTGATTCTTTCAGGACTTCCTTTCCAACCCCTGCTCCTCAACCTGAATATTCCTCTCAGCTGCATGCACTCACTGCACAGCTGCAACAACTCTCCTCCTCCCATTCCTCATTTCTTAGTCACCAACAGGACACTGTGTCCAGCCTGGCTAGTGTTTCCCAACAGCTGTCAGGTCTTGCTGAAACCTGCTCTACCACATTGGCTTCTCTGAATACCTTGGTGGTATCCCTGTCCAATTCTGTGGCAGCAAACTTTGATGATATGCATGAGTCCCTTGAACTCACTCTTGCACAGCTTCATAATTTGGTGTTCACAGATCCTGACATGGCTGCTACTTCCCAGCTTTCATCCCTTGCAACTTCTCATTCTTCTTCTCTTCAGACCTTTGTTACACAACTTGCAAAGGTTAAGGACAACCTGGTTTTCTTAGTGCATAGCCTGGTTGGTTCAACACATGTGCCTAAACCTGTTGTTACCCAGCCTGTTGGATCCGTTCCTTCAGGCAGACCTTGATATTGAAGGCTCTGTGCCATCTCCTTCAAAGGGGGAGAAGTCTAAATCTTCCTCGAAGACAAAGTCTAAGGGGGAGAAATCCTCCTCTCCTTTTATGGGGAAATCAGAATCAGTAAGCCAAGCAGCAGGACAATTACAAACTGGTGTTGCTGCAGGTACTTCAACTGTCTCTGCAACCGCTGCTCCGTCTACTCAGGTTGGATCTCCAAGCCCTGAACCAACTATGGGGAAGGAATCCATTCTTGAGGACAGACCACACAGAAGGAGATATTTGATTTTGGAACAAACTAAAGAAGAAGAAGAGGAGGAAACTCAAACTGTTCTAACTAGAGCAGCAAAGGGGAAAGGGAAAGCCTCTGTGGACACTTACTCTCTCAAAGCTGCTCAGCTAAAAATTGACAAATCTCAAGCAAAAGACATGAGCATTCCACAAGAGACTTATTATAAGTGGAAACAAGAGCAGCTTGAGATCCTTGAAAGAGAGAAAAAGGAAGAAGCTTCTGCTAAAGCTGCTAAAGCCCTTGCATACAAGGAGGCAAGAAAGATAAAAATGCCTTTCTTGGATGTTCAAAGGAAACTGATAGAGACTGCTAATGAGTCAGTGGTTGGTAAAGAGGGAGAGAAGGAATAGAGTGCACAGGTCTTGGTGACCAAATCAAAGCCTGTATCCTCATCAGCTAAAGCCCAAGTCCACTTTGATAATATGACAAGAAAGAAATTCTTTGTTGTTGCAAATAGAAGATTTGCCAAGGAAACAATTGTCAAAGCTGTCCCCATACCAAGAAAATGTAAATGGTGGAGACTTTAAATTACAAGGCACAGTGTTGATGTCCCCGAATTAGAAGCCTACATATCCACTAATGTTGCTGCATGGGGTATAGGGAATGGATTGAATTGGTTGTGGCCCTGAGCAGATCAAAATCTGAAACTGCTTAAAATGTCAGGGCATATGTCAAGACACTGATGGAAAAGTAGGTGGAAGAGCTCTTGTTAGTGCATCCTGTGTGACGATAGCAGTCTAAGTATAGACGATATTTTGTATTAGTCCAAATGTTCGTAATTGCATATTAATACATGTTTGTTATATGTTTGATATATGTTTAATATTGATTGTATATATGTTTGAACTTGATTGTAATTGATGTTTTACAATAAGTTCAAACATGAGTTCAAAGATAAGTTCAAAGGTAAGTGCAAACATAAGTTCTAGAACAAGTTCAAAGACAAGTTCTAGAATATGTTCAAAGGCCTGATTCGAACTTATGGTGGACAAGTTCCTAAGCTTGGGCCTTCTCGAACTTGTCCAAGGCAAGTTTGAATCTGATGCCTTTAATTAAGGTTTAATCAGTTTTGATTAACAACTTTTGCAGAATTAAGCACAAGGGCGATTACGAACTTAAAGAGACGTTTAGGTGTGTTCTTGGAGAGAATCACGTGTAGTGACATTCGGGTTTGCGTCAATCATCGTGTGTGTCTCCGTGTTTCGTGTGTGTGATCAATCCGTCAAACCGCTAACGAGGATTACGCACTCGTTGGACGACGTCGCGTCAAGATAAGATCCGTAGGTAGGTGACCTTACAAGTGGTATCAGAGACATAAGGGTGTTCATCGTGTTTCCAACGTGTCCATATTCAACAATCTTGGTTTCTTGGCGTTTTGGACGTGAAAATCACCTTTTTAATCAGTTTTTCGAGTTATACAAGCAAGATAATGGAGAAAAGTTCACATTAGTTCATTATTTAAACTGAAAACTTCAAAAAATTGAGATTTTGGCCGTATCTCGAACTTGCGGCGCTCGAACATAGGGGGTATTAGGGTTTATTCGAATTTGTCAGAAAATTCGAACTTGTCAGATTATACGCTCCTCACGAACTTGCTTTAGGGTTTCATTCGAATTTGGCTGAGATTCGAACTTGCTAGCATTCAAATTTGTCAGATCTCGAATTTGTCAGAAATCTCGAACTTGTCAGACCTCCGAACTTGTTAATTTCGAACTTAATCAATTTCAAATTTAATTTCAAACGAACTTTATATTAAACTAATTCGAACTTACCTAAGTTCGAAAGGGTTTATTTTAAATTATCTGTTGGTACACCCTGTGTGACGATAGCAGTCTAATCGATTTGCATTATGATTTAGGTAATATTATGAGTTAATCAGTATTTTGATATATATGTTTAATATGTGTTTGTCTGTTATTGATTGTGTGTTTGAACTTGATGTAACATATTACAAGAAGTTCAAACATAAAGGTCAAAGATTATGTCAAGCATAAGTTAAAACATAAGCTTCATCACTTAAGTATGTAAGTGTATTGGCTAGATTCGAATAGGTTAAGGAAGGCATTCGAATCTGTGATAGATTCGAATGTATCCTTAGATTCGAATGGGCTAGATTCGAATCTGTCAGATGGACAGATTCGAATGGGCCTTAGGCCAGATTCGAGGTTGGCCCACAACAGACTCGAATCAGGGTCTATAATTAGGGATAGACTCGAATGATTAGCAGACCTTTGGCAGAATTCGTGAGGAATTAAGCAATAGGCGATCTCGAGTTTATCAGCTTGGTGAGTCCCGTTTCGGAGAGAATTAGTACGTAGGATCGTTCGTGTGTCGTTCGTTCAGCGTCTAATAGTCTCCGAGTTTCCGTTGGTTGAGAGTTGTCCGTCTAACCGTCAACGAGGATTCCGCACTCGTTAACGGATCCGCGTCTAGATAGATCTCGCATTGGTAGACCTTTCAAGTGGTATCAGAGCCTACGGAGTGTTCGTGGTGTTCTTCGTGTTCATCAGATACATTCTAGGTTTCTTGACCCTAGTTGGACGGTTTTGCTCTCAAAAACGTGTTTTTGAGCTTAGGAAATTCATATTCGGGAAACACTTTGTCGTTTTTCACGTTTTTGGTCGAAATCATTATTTTTCGTTTGAAAAATAGTCATTTAATCCGTAAAACGTCAAAAAATCAAAGTGTTAGCCGTTTTTCGAGTTTGCGGCGCTCGAATCTATAGGGGTAATTAGGGTTTCTCTCTAGTCTCGAGTCTAACCAAAATACGCTCCTTTCGAGTCAATTTCAGTCAGTTTCGAGTCTGTGTTGTTTCGAATCTGTTACTACATTCGAATTGGATCTCGAGTCTATATTGTTTCGAGTTTGTTTCGAGTTTGTTATTGTTTCGATTCTGTGCTTCGATTCTGCTGAATTTCGATTCTGTTGTGCCTTCGATTCTAAGGGTCTTCGAGTCTAAGGGGTCCTTCGAATCTGACATATCTTCGAATCTAAGGAATTGTTCGAATCTGACATATTTCGAATCTAATTGAATTAAAATACTTAATCGAATTTAATCCCAAATAAATTGGAATCTAATTACATTCGAATCTATCTAGATTCGAAAGAGTTAATTCACATTAGTTTCGAATTAAATTAATTAAGTCTAAATTCAATTTGTTTCAGAAAAGATGTCAAACCTTCAGAAATTCCTTGAAATGGATCACGAAGTTGGGAAGGCCAATGCACCACCTAAGCTGATGAAAGTTGAGGATTACTACTGGTGGAAGGACAGATTTACGGATTTTGTACGATTCAACGATATGCGCATGTGGGTGTGCATTGATGAAGGGTACATTCCACCAGTTTCTGAGGTTGAAGGCCGTCAAAAGGTTCTGTCATACCAGATGATGAAAGAGGATGACAAGAAACTATTTGAAGCTGAAAACAAGGCTTTCTCCATTATCCGTATGGCGTTACCTCAAGATATCTTGCACACATTTCGGACTCAAAGGACGTCGAAAGAACTTTGGGAGTCTCTCCAGAAAAGGTGTGAGGGTAATCCACGGGTGCGTAGAAAGCGTACAGAGCTGTTGACCCAACAGTTTGCGATTTTCAAGGCTCTTAAGGATGAACAGTTGGATGATATTATCACACGATTCTATCATCTGATAACAGAGCTTGAAAGTCATGGCATTGAGTATTCTGACACTGACAAGAACAACAAGCTTCTTGATGCCCTACCAGCCAAATGGGCTATGTACGTGGCAATGATTAAGCTGAATGAAGATAAATACTATGCTCAATCACTGGATGACATCGTGGGAACGTTGAGGGCATATCACTTCGAAATGATAAAGGCTGAGACTGATTACGAGCAAGTCCAAAATCCGGCTATGTATTTTGGAAAGACATCAAAATCATCAGTGACAGCTGATCAGAAGAGTGCTACAGCGTTTTTCACCGGAGAAACGTCATCGCCACCAGAGTCCGAAGACTCACTGAATCGCGCGTTCTTAGGGTTAGGAAGATCGGAAGAACCGCAACCTCAAGTCCAACAGGCATCGACCAGTCAGAGCTATTCGAAGATGCCAATGAGCGCAAAGTCGGCGGAAGAACATCTGAATCTGCTTGCTTCGTTTGTGGCCGCATACGGAAATTGCGTTCAAGGGAAGATCAATGATCCGGCTCTTTGGGATGAAGATTACGATCAGGTCGACCCTGATGACTTAGAGGAAATGGATCTTAAATGGCAACTGGCCATGGTGACCCAGAGGGTTAAAAGATTCATTAAGAGAACTGGGAGGAATCTGCAGATGAACAACAAGGGGATAGGCTTTGATAAGTCCAAGGTTAAATGCTATAACTGTCAGGGATTGGGACACTTCGCCAGGGAGTGTCAAAGACCGAAGGTAGAGACATACCAGGGGCAGAGTCAGCATCAAGGACAGTACCAAAGTCAGTCCCAACAGAGATACCTTCCGAGTTCCTCATCTGGTCAGGCCAATCTAGCGGGTCTGATATCCAATGTCACTTCTGACAGACAGCTAGATGGTTCCTATGACTGGAGTTCACATCCTGAGTCCAATGCTAGAGCTTTCATGGCTGAAGTTACGGAGAATGGTTGTGACGAAGATGAGCCAGACTGCTCAATCTCAGGGGGAGCCGTGCTGGAGTTTGCTGCTCAGATGGCCAACGTGGAATCTGATAACTCTAAGGAGATAACTACCGGTCCAAACAACAAGTGGTTCGTCGACAGTGGTTGCTCCAGGCACATGACGGGGGAAAGAAGTCTTCTCACAGACTTCAAGGGGGGTAATAGGGGATTTGTATCATTCGCGGGCAACAAAGGAGGAAATATCACTGGAACTGGAGAAGTCACTAATGGGACGATTACATTGGATCAAGTTTATCACGTTGATAAACTGGTTCATAATCTCATTAGTGTATCTCAAATCTGTGATAAGAAAAACTCGGTGTTATTTACTGACACTGAGGCGTTAGTGCTAAAGCCGGGATTCAAGATACCTGAAGATTGGATATTGATGCGGGCTCCAAGGAAGAATGACTTGTACATGCTCGATATGAACAAGCCAGATAATTCGATGGGTCCGATCTGCTTACTATCAAAAGCTTCAGAGACAGAATCGGTTTTGTGGCACAGACGCATGGCTCACTTGCACCTAAGGAAAATGAACTACATAACGAAGAATGGGTTGGTGCAAGGTGTGCCTCTGAAGAGCTTTCAGTTTGAAGACAAGTGTCTACCGTGCATGAAGGGCAAGCAACATAAAAAGACACACAAGTCCAAGAAGCTGAACTCCATACCCTCGACATTCGATTTGTTGCATATGGACCTTTTCGGCCCTATCAACAAAAGGAGTATAGGAGGTAGTTGGTTTTGCTTAGTTATCACTGACGATTACTCACGGTTTTCTTGGGTTTTCTTTTTTAGGTACGAAGGACGAGACGGCTACAAAGCTCATCGGGTTCTTAGACCAAGTGGAGAATTCCTAAAACATATTCGTAGTGATAATGGGACTGAATTTAAAAACTCTGTAATTGGTGTATATTGCCTATCAAAGGGCATCGTGCATCAATTCAGTGCACCATATGAACCACAACAGAATGGGGTGGCCGAACGTAAAAACAGAACATTGATTGAGGCTGCAAGGACTATGCTTTCGGATTCAAAGCTTCCTACCATGTTTTGGGGGGAGGCAGTGAATACCGCGTGCCATATTTTAAATAGAGTCCTTACAGTCAAATCATTGAACCAAACATGTTATGAAATTTTGAATAAAAGGCCACCTAACTTAACTGGATTCGAACCGTTTGGAGTACCATGCACACTTTTAAGAACAAAACATCAACCAAAGTTTGGTGAAAAGGCTGACGAAGGATACTTCCTAGGTTATGTGCCAAACTCACCAAACAAACGGGTTTTTAACAAAAAGAGTGGTACTGTGGAGATTGTGTATAATATTGAAGTCACAAGTTATACACATGAACCCCAAACTGGTCCTGAATGGATATTTGACTATGATAAGTTATTTGAGTCATTTAACATTCCTTTGGATGATACTGCAGGTACAATCGATAAAGACATGGCGACGTTGCACCTAAATGACGATGGCCATATTTTTCCGAGGACCACGTTCGAATCTACGTCCGAGCCTACTGCGACTGTAGATGGTTCTCCAGAAGTTGCTAATCCAGAAGAACCTAACACTGAGAATCAGACTCAAGCATCAAGTTCTGCCTCTGAGGAAAACGTCCGTGAGGAAGAAAATATAGAAGCTGAGCCTGTTCCCCCTTTAGGTGAAATAGGATCCAACTTAGGAGATAATCTAAGGGTAGACGAAATAGAGACCTCTAGGATTAACAAGAACCATCCTATAGATAGCATCATAGGAAATCCTAACGAGGGTGTGAGGACTCGGAGTAGTGTAAATAACAACACTGTGTTGTTGTCAATGATAAACGACTCCGAGGCATATCATACATGTCTATATTCGTGCTTCATATCGCAAGTAGAGCCCAAAAACGTGCAAATGGCACTTAAGGACAACTCCTGGGTTGAAGCGATGCAGGAAGAACTTTCACAATTTAGGAAACTAGAAGTGTGGGAGTTAGTTCCGCTACCTCGAGGGGAGATTGCAATAGGAACCAAATGGGTTTTTAAGTGCAAGAGAGACGATCGGGGTATAGTCACGCGCAACAAGGCGAGATTAGTTGTAAAGGGTTTCAACCAAGAGGAGGGAATCGATTACAACGAAGTGTTTGCACCAGTAGCAAGGTTAGAAGCAATTAGGTTGTTTTTAGCTTTTGCCTCCTTCAAGGGATTTAAGGTATATCAGTTAGATGTTAAGAGTGCTTTCCTGTATGGGAAAGTGAAGGAGTTGGTGTATGTAGAACAGCCGCCCGGGTTTACAGATCCTAAATATCCTGATAGAGTATATCGATTAGATAAGGCTCTTTATGGATTACATCAGGCACCTAGGGCATGGTATGAGACTCTATCCACCCATCTTTTAGAAAATGGCTTTGAGAGGGGTAGGATAGATAGTACTCTATTTGTGAAGAGAAAAGGGAGATCATTTTATCTTGGTACAAGTGTACGTAGATGATATCATTTTTGGATCATCAGACGAACAGATGTGCAAAGATTTCGAGAAAGTTATGAAGTCTAAGTTCGAGATGAGTGCTATGGGGGAGTTGAATTTCTTTTTGGGGTTACAAGTTGACCAGAAGAAGGAAGACATGTTTATCCATCAGACCAAGTATGTCTATGACATATTGGAACGGTTTGGGATGGAAGGAACAAAGTTGACTGCCCATTTCAGCACGCCGATTCAAGTGAATCACAATCTCGGGCCGGGTACTGAAAGTGATACCGATGTGGATCCGACTTTATATCGGGCCATGATTGGGTCACTTATGTATTTAACTGCTTCAAGACCTGACATAATGTTTGCTGTGTGTATTTGTGCTAGGTTTCAAGCAAATCCGAAGGAGATGCATATGAAAGCTGTGAAGCGGATTCTACGATACCTCAAGCCGAAACCGAAGCTGGGACTTTGGTATCACGCGGAGGGAGATCTAGAGTTGGAGGCTTTCACGGATTCCGACTACGGAGGATGCAGCTTGACGCGCAAATCTACGACTGGAGGTTGTCAGTTCCTAGGAGGGAGATTGGTGTCCTGGCAATGCAAGAAACAAACATCGGTAGCCGTGTCAACGTGCGAGGCCGAGTATGTTGCTGCTGGTAGTTGCTGTTCACAGGTTCTGTGGATACAACAACAGTTGCGGGATTACGGTTTGGCTTATACTCAAACTCCAATTAGGATAGACAATCAATCTACAATTGCTATAACAAATAATCCAGTTAAACACAGTAAAACAAAGCACATAGACATAAGACATCATTTTATTCGTGATTGTGCTGAAAAGAACTTAATCAAACTGGTAAAAGTGGCAACTGAAGATAATAATGCTGATTTATTTACCAAAGCGTTTGATAAGTCACGATTTGAGTATTTAATTCAACTTAATGGAATGCGCAACCCAGAGTAAATTGACCTTAGTAGTATTTTATTTTCTTTTATAGTTGTTATATTTCTTTCTTTTTTACAGTAGGCTGCTAATTTAGGTAAGTTTCTAATTTAGGAAAGTTTCTATTATTAGTAAGTTTCTATTTTTAGTAAGTTATTAGGTTAGCTTAGTTTACAGCTTTTTGCTATGAAAAACAAAAGAAAAAAAGGAGAGAAAATTACAAAAATACAAAAAAAAGAGAATATCAGAAAAGGAGTTAAGTCTTAGATACATAGGTTCAAAGTGACGAAAATTAGCACCGTCGTTACAGACTCTAAGTATTTAGGCTTTCACACATAATGCAACTAAATCCTAAGTGTTATACTTTATTTAGTTCGATGTGTTGGTAGGCATAATACATATAGGAAATCTCAAGGCTAATAAAATATTCTAGAAAAAGTCAAGCGTGTCACTAACCTAGATGTACGACCAATCGGTCTTAATTTTTATGTACAAGACATACAAACTTTAAGTCTAAATGAGGTATGCAAACTTTCTGGGGATGTATGGCAACATCAAATATATCTGAAAATGGAAAGAATAGAAATAACATGAAAAACTGAGAGTCGAAAACATGCAACTCTGTTGTACGTAAGTACAGACCTGTTGTCTCTGTTTAGATTCGGGTTAGCAGACATGTCGCTTTGTTGTACGTCAGTACAGACCTGTCACCGCTATCTGCTAATTTTAAAAATAAACCTTAAGTCGAACTAAGACACTTTGTTGTATGAGAATACAGACCTGTGTCCGATGTTTGTCTTTTAAAGAAAAGTTTGCAAATACCAACAAGTTAGAATTTTTGTCTGTGTGCCTTGATCATAAAAGTATGTCTATGTCTGAGTCACGTAAGATAATTTCCTGATAAATAAAAGGGCCAAGGGATATTCCGAAATGTAGAATGTTTAACAGGGTAAAATACCAACAATCGGCTAAATGGGTATGTCACGACAAACAATCAAAGGAATCAAAACTTCCTAAGTGTGAAAGTTTAAGTACTGAAAGTTAGTATCGGACATCGCTATCTGATTGAACCTCTCTTCGACTATACTCATCAAAAATATGTTGTTTAGTATTAAGCTTAGCTTGTAAATTTGTTTTTATAACTTAAGTCTAGATTAAAATTTTTTAGTCAAAATTTTATTTTATTTTATTTTTACCTTAGCTTATTTTATTTTAGTTTAGTTTAATTTTTACTTAGGTAAAAGGTCAAAAATTACTGAGGGTGCATTCGAAGTTGGATAAAATAAACATTGCGTGAACTATCTGTTGCTTAGGGTAAAAGAGTTGGCATAGTTTATCTGGTTACACAATACCGTAGAAAAAAATTGGAAAAGTTGAAGTTATTTCAAAATTTCCGAAATTTTTCTAAGTGTTGGTTATTTCGAATCTAAGACAGACTCGAATGTGAAGTATTTCGAATCTGTCAGTAGACTCGAAACTACACATAGACTCGAAGGTAGGTAGTATATATAGGTCAATAGTGAAGTCATTTATTACTTTACTGTTGTCGAATCTATACTCTCGAATCTATTCAGGCGATTTCGAATCTAATTTCTCGAGTCTACCGTATTGCTCCTAAACGACATTTTGTCGACTCTAAGGCTACTGTGTTCGATACTACACTCACATCTAGGTATAATTATAATCACCCGGATTGTACAAGATTTGGTAGTTTTATACTCCGATTTAAAGGACAAAATCGTCGATTTTTGAGTTTTATGGTCACCAAATTGGGTTTTTGCTAATCAAACTATATTGGATCCTATAAAAGATCAAATATAATTAAAAAAGACATAAATCAATGAATTAACGAACCTAGTTGAACTAATCTGTATGTGATTTACCAAGGTCAAAATGGTCAAGTAAATCTTGGGTTTTTGTGATGCAACAAAAACATGGCCCCGACGGCCCTATCGAGTCCGAGTTCATAATGCACTTTCGAAATACTGTTCCTGGTTTTGTTCTCGATCTATCCTTAGGATTCGAAGAGGAACCTGCTATTCGAATCTGCCGCTTTAGACTCGAATAGGGACTCCTCGAATTCGTCCATAGATTTCTGAAACATGGAACACTTCGAGTCTGTTTTCCCTTCGAATCGGTACTTTATTTTACTTTGTTGAATTTTAAATTGTATTAAACTGTGGAAATTCATTGTGCCTAGATTTTGTATTGAAAAAGTGACAACTTAAAGCAAAAATTTCAATTGAACACGTTTATTGATTTTTAATGACTCTCTAACCGTTTTATGATTGTGCAGCTATGGCAGAAGTTCGTGCGTTTGTTCCTAACGCACACTATGGCTGTTCATCGGAATCATGACCTCCCTGATGCCGCAGGGAAGGGGATACAGAAGATGCTTGAATTTCTTGTGGAGGAATCTAGGATAGGATTTGCACTATCCCCATATGTTCAGCTCAATCATTACCGTTCTATTCGTCCAATTCTATGACCATCTGCAGGTAGACTGCTCGGTACACACGACAGATTACGCACTCGAAATTGCGGCGACAGCGTTAGTTTCTTCTCGGCAGATCTGTAAGACAAGTGCTTTTGCAGTTGGCACACACGAAGAAGAAGCTCTGTCCGATAGAGTCCTCTAAGTTAAAGGCTAAGCGGCCTTCCAGAGATGGCTACAGTCTTGATGTGACCAAGGTGTATCCCTGAAAAAGTGGTTAATTGGGCAATGGAGGCTTTTTAGCCCATTGTTTTATGGTTTGCTTCGCTCCGAAGAAAGCTGGATCGATTTTTGGATTTCGATTATTAGAGTTGCCTACAATTCAATTGGTATAGTCGCTTTTTATGGTGACAACTCGACCATTATAGCTTTCAGAG
>JAANYP010002120.1:5000-11741 GCA_020465985.1 Centrapalus pauciflorus | reverse complement strand
CTCAAGGCTAATAAAATATTCAAGAAAAAGTCAAACGTGTCACTAACTTAGACGTATGACCAATCGATCTTAATTTTTATGTACAAGACATACCAACTTTGAGTCTAAATGAGGTATGCACACTTTCTGGGGATGTATAGCACCATCAAATACATCTTAAAATGGAAAGAATAGAAAAATCATAAGGAATTGAGAGTCGAAAACATGTAACTCTGTTGTACGTAAGTACAGACCTGTTGCCTCTGTTTAGATTCGGGTTAGCAAGTTAAGTCGCTTTGTTGTACGTCGGTACAGACCTGTCACCGCTGTCTTGCTAGCTTTAAAAATAAACCTTAAGTCAAACTAAGACACTTTGTTGTATGTAAATACAGACCTGTGTCCGATGTTTGTCTTTTAAAGAAAGTTTGCAAATACCAACAAGTTAGACTCGTTGTCTGTGTGCCTTGATCATAAAAGTATGTCTATGTATGAGTCACGTAAGATAATTTCATGATACATAAAAATGCCAAGGGATATTCCAACATGTAGCATGTTTAAAGGGGTAAAATACCAACAATCGGCTGAATGGGTATGTCACGACAAACAATCAAAGGAATCCAAAATTCCTAAGTGTGAAAGTTTAAGTACTGAAAGTGAGTATCTGACACCGCTATCTGATTGAATCTTTCTTTGACTATTCTCGCCAAAAATATACTATTTAGTGTAGGTTAGAGTAGCTTAAGTTTAAAATTAATTTTATTTTATTTTTAATTTTTTCTTCGAGGATAAAGGTCAAAGTTTCTAAGGATGCATGATTGGTTGAAATAAACAATATTGCGTGAAAATCTGTTGCTTAGTGTGATTGGTTCCTGCAAAGTTGAACCTCCATTACATGAAAAAGTTGAAAAAGTTGAATTTTTTCAAAATTTTCAAAATTTTCATTTAAGTGTTGAAAAAAGTTGGAAAAATTGTTTCAATTTTTTTCAAAAACTTACGAGGTTGGGACTATTTAAACAAAGGTAATGATAGTTTTCTCGAAGTCTTAGTTCTCGTGTTTGGTTTTACGGCTATAAACCTTCAAAAACTTTAACAGTAGGACGAGTTTCTTTTATCTTTATCGTTGAATATGAAATTTTAATGTCCTACTAACATCCTATACTTGTTTCATTGTGTTGATTATCTATACAGTGTTAGCCTTGAAATATTCACAGAATTTACAGATTCTTCAAACTGACAAAGGCGATTTGTACTTCAATGCCAAGTTGGATCAGACAGAGACTGATCAGTAGCAGCAGATTGCAAATCTGGAGGCTATATTGCATCTGGTTGAAAGATCATCCATCTCAGGGGGGAGAAATAGTAGAGAGTGGAGAAATCGTAGAGAAGCTGTCCTTCGAAAAAGATAAGTCAAAGAAGATAGCTCGAATAGTGAGCGGGCAGATCTTTCAAGACAGTAGTGAGCTGGCAGATCTTTCAAATATTGGCTCTCACTGCTGATCCTCAGGGGGAGTCAGTGTCCGAAGCTACTGACAATAGGAAAGACAAGGATTCAGAGACAACTGAAGTAACTGAAGACATTGTCTGACCTGAGCATTGTCAGAGTAATTGAAGATGACTTAGAACTTTTTCCGAAGTGTTATGAATGCATCACTCGATGAAGGTGTTATGAATGATGATCAGAATGGGATAGATCTAGAGATGCAGAAGACTGCTCTAAATGATGAATCAGATTCTGAAGTTAGAAGTGATTGATTTAGCTTAGAAGGACCGTATAATCTAGGAAGACAATTCTGGGCTGAGGTGTTTGCAAAAACTGTCAGAAGAAAGGGTCGTACTGCAGATTTGAGAGGTTAGTCTAAGAGGTATTAGAAGCGCTGTGGTTTAAAGGAACGTGGACTAAGTTAGAGAAGCGATTCAGAATCATCAGTCATGGATAACGAGGAGAAAGGGTGATCTCGACACTCATTGTCATTAAAGCAAATAGTCTATCAAGATCAATGAACAAAATCTAGAAGCTATCGTCAAGGGGGAGTCTGTTGGTACATTCAGTGTGACGACAGCAGTCTAGTTTTGTTATTGATAAGACAAAAGTTCTTAGGTGTGATTTTTAGAATACAAGGCTTGCAATTCCCGAATCTGTTGATAGTATTCGAATGTATGCATAGAATTCGAATTGTTTAAGGCTTGGGATTCGAATCTGTGATAAGATTCGAGTCTAAGCCTTAGATTCGAATGGGCTAGATCGAGACTGTCAATTATGGACAGACTCGAATGGGCCTTGGGCCAGATTCGAGGTTGGCCCACAACAGACTCGAATCAGGGTCTATAATAGGGATAGACTGAATGATTAGAAGACTTTTTGCAGATTTCGTGAGGAATTAAGCAAGAGGCGATTCCTCGAGTTTATCAGCTAGGTGAGTTGCCGTTTCGGAAGAATTAGTACGTAGGATCGTTCGTGTGTCGTTCGTTCAGCGTCCTAATAGTCTCCGTGTTCCCGTTGGTTGAGAGTTGTCCGTCTACCGTCAACGAGGATCCGACTCGTTCACAGGATCCGCGTCTAGATAAGTCTTGCAAGTGGTTAGACTTACACCGAAACCCGATTTGCTAACATTAAACCCGAGGACAGACAATTACTCTTACAATCGGTCCTATTCGGACTAGTACCTAGGTTTGGTTTCTGGTTCGGGGTTCGGGTATTTGGTCAATATAATAACCCCTACTTAGGATTAGTTAATTATTATTGAAAAAAGGGTGTTAAAATTATCATGCATTATTTATATTAAAACACCACATTTTTAATCCTTTGTTTTTGCATTATTTTTAGATGTCAACCCAATATCATGCAAACGGTAATCGTCCTGGAACCTCCCAAAAAAACCTAGAATGAGAACCCATGACCCTAGGGATGTCCGTTTTGAAAAACCACTTAATGTGGAATTCCCTGAAATTCCACCAAACACTAACAATGGTAAACCCCCTAGGTTTCTCATAGAGCGTACCATAAAAGAGTGTGATTGTGATAATTTTGAAATTTTAGAGTGTTTTGAGAGGCTAGGATGGGCTAAGGTCATACAATGGGAACTTTCGTATATTCACATTAGTTTGATCCAACAGTGCTTTGCTACTGTTCGAAAAACAGAAAGAAGAAGAAGAACATGAGTTTGAGCTCACAGGATTGGTAGGAAACAAGAAAGTGTCAGTATCTAGGAAAATCCTTTGCGAGGAATATGGTATAGACGCAGATATTCCAAGGCCTAGGGAATTTTGGTCATCTTTAGATCCTCAGGGGTAGCGCGAGGCAAATTGGTGGATGGTCTAAGAAATGGGATGGTATGTTAGCCATGGTATTTGGAATGACAATAGAAGAGGCGAGAGAGTATGTCCATTATAATAGAGGTGATTTATGCCCATTAGCTAAAGTGTTGTGGAAATTTGTTACCCTCAACTTGCTTCCTAGAAGTCAAGACACCACTGTTGTTAGATCCCAAGAGATACTGCTAGTGCATGCGTTAATGACTGGATACCTGACCATATCTTTAGGATACATAATAATGGAAAATCTGTGGGAGAGTAGTTTCCCAGGGCAAAGGATGAATTATCCGCACTATCATATGCTAACTGAGCTATTCATTATTAGGAAAGCGGTGTCGGAGCAATTGCCAATTAAATACCTCAACCCAAACGAGATTTGGTTCACTAGAGTCACGATGTTAGGGCTAGTTTTTGAGAAAAACCATTTCGGCTATCAAATCCGTTGTCCAAAGACCTCTAAAGTAACCCAAATCCCACTCACTGCACCCGACAACCCTGAAAAACAAAACGACAAAGAGGATGAAAGATCATGGGAAAAAGTAACAATCGAAGACTTGATGAGATCTCAAATCAACATTCTGAAGGACGTCATGGGAAGCATACTAAATGCAAACAAACAATTGGTAAAAAATATTGAAAACCTGCAAGAGGAGCAAAACAAGCATGCGAAGCTGTTCCAAAGTCACTCAGACTGGCTCACCAACCTTCAGATCACTGTTGGAGACTTGGAAGAAACCGTCACATCTCAGACCGAATGATGCATTTTATAATTATTTGAATATTTATTTTAATTACGTGTGCTAAAAACATTAAGTATGGTTTGTATTTTATTTTTTCTGATGTGGTGTTGTTTATTTATGATTATTTGGATTGTAATAGTACTTTATTTTTATTTTTATTTTTATTTTAAAGTGTGATGTTTATTTAAGTCGAATTATAAAAATTGATTTTTGTTTGTTTTATTATTTGTTTGTTTAATTTTAACTATTATGAATAAGGAATATCTACCGATCTATCTTTCTATGTTCTTAACCGATAAATTAATCTTGATGTGACGAGGACGTCACAAAAGTCAAAATTGGGGAGGGTAGGTTATAATGATAAAATTAATTAATTATTTTAGCCCTCACAAAAATTTTTAGACTACATTCCATATCACAAATTAGAAAGATATACAGCCCCGCGTACCAAAACAGTAAAAAATTGAAAATTTAGCAGAGTTGGGCACAGGGGGGCGCAGGCCTGCGCTGGCCCTGCGTCCCGTCGATTTAAAATTCAGTTTTGAGCCCCAATTCACCATTTTCACAACCCTAGAACAAGATACCACGGTTGGGTGTGCAGCTCTCTCCCACAAACGTCATTTTTGTGCCCAAAATTTGCAAAGTTAAGCTTCAAAACACTTACATTTTCATAAATATCAAAGATCTAGGCTAGAATTCACCTCTTTGTGGGTAGTTTCATCCATTGTTGATGATTTTTGGGTAGAGAAAGTGTGGAAGAAAAAAAGCTAGATTTGTATCAAGTAAAGCTTCCAATCACCAAGGTTAGTGTTTTTATTGAGTTATTTCAACTTATTTCATACTTTTTGAGCAAAAATGAAAGCTGGAGCTTCATGGTCATCCATGAAGTAGTCATGGTGATTTTGACTTTTTAGAGTCAAAGTATGTGAAATTGCATGATTTTGATGATAACCTTGATGTATGTTTCATGAGATATGTGTTTATGTGTTAAGTTTGTTAATTGTCATGGTTAATTTTTAGAAATTAATTTGAAGTTATAAAGTTGGTTGCCTAAATGTGCATATATTGTTAAAATCATAAAACTTAGGTGACTAGCTTAAAAATAAATTTTATGTGCTAAATGTTTTATTAAAATATGATAAATGTTTAGTGCTTAAAATAATGGCAAATTATAGACTATATATATATATATATATATATATATATATATATATATATATATATATATATATATATATATATATATATATATATATATATATATATATATATATATATATATATATATATATATATATATATATATATATATATATGTATACATATAGTTGTATCTTTTAAGTAAGTGTAATTGTGAAAATTGCAATTATAGGTTACATTATTTAATTTATCTCATACATATTGTGGTTGGTTGGCACAAATTGTAGATGGCAAGGAGAACGAGACAACGAACCAAAAATGTTGATATCCCAATAGATTGGTCTCCAAACCTCCTTTTATCCGAACACCCCGAACACATTAGAACACATTTGTTTTTATATAGGAAATATTCAAATAAAGTGTTGACTGAAAAGAGGGTTAAGAGGAGTGATTTTGAGGATTACGGGATCCCATATCTCTTCGACTATTTGGGGTGGGAAGGTTTGTTTGAGTTGGGTGGTAATGATATTTACCAATCTGATGTAGTCGAGTGGATGTCTACCCTACGAAGGGAGACGGGTCGTCCAGCGAACGACTTTAGATTGATAGGCACTGTCCTTGGTAGGGACGTGGCCATGGATGCCCAAATCCTTCGGCAATTATTTAATTTAGATACTGGGGTAGGCTACGAAGGGTCTGACCAGCAGGGGTATGAATATATGAATGAGGCCCAATTGGCCTTTACTGGTATGACTTGGTCAGGGGAGTGGACGGAGCAGGTTAATAGAGTCTTTATCCCATCCATTTTGGAGTCCGAGTCCTCCACATCCTACAACCGAAAGGCTTTATCTCCGAGGTGTAAGGTACTATACCAAATCCTTCAGCATTTTACATTTTATGCTATTAGATATTCAATAAATGACTTTATTTTGGGCGGATAGCGGGAATCGAACCCGCGTCTTCTCCTTGGCAAAGAGAAATTTTACCATTCGACTATATCCGCTTTTTGTTTCGTTCTTGATACACAATATGTCTATAATACACAATATGTCCACACATATATGATATATATGTCTGGAGCATATTTGTGCAGTGCTGGCCGGAGACTCTCTTCAAATTGAGCCCAAATTTTTTATTAATTTGAATTGAATATTCATTTTTTTTTCATTCAAGAACAAGAAGTTTGACCCCCTTCTAATTTTTCATTTTTTTTCTTATATTTATTTGGATTTTGGGGACTTATATTGAATGTGAATGTGTCTCACAACCAAGAATAATTCAGGGGGTCATTTCGGTTTTGGATCTAGGACAATAGGTTCAAGAGATGAGAGAATTAAGGATACCCACCAGAAAGACTAATCCAATCCATAATGATGTACCTGAAAATACAACATTTTTGTTACTTGGCCAACCATCAGGAGAAGCAAATACAACGGGTACGCCAATCAATAAGATTGATGAAGTAGCAATTAATGCAAAAACAGCCAATTGGAAAGCAAGAGTCATGCTTTTAATCCTCCAAGCTACCAACAAATGAACTATACCATTTGATCCCTATATTAGCCAAAAA